>CAUYLG010041162.1:0-70087 GCA_963573385.1 Cacajao melanocephalus | reverse complement strand
TTGTTTGCTATTTTCATCTCTTATTCCTTCCTGTCTCCATTGTTAAACACAATTATTGGCATAATAGAGGATTTTAATACCCATTTTTAGACTGCATTCTAGCCTGGGCAGTAGAACAAGAATCCTGTTCTCTCTCCCTCTTTTTCTTCCTCTTTCTTTCTCTCATATACTCTTTTTCTTTCTTTCTTTCACTCTCACTTTCTTTCCTCTCTTTTTCTTTCTTTCAAAAAATAAAATAAAATTAAAAAAAAAAAAGTATTCTTAGCAAAATAATCCTGGAGACCGGTGAAAATTGGATAAAGCTCCTTCCTTTAGCCCTTCTTAGGGTCAGATGCACCCCTTACAGGGCAGGATTCTCTCCTTTTGAGATTATGTATGGGAGGGCCCCACCTGTTTTGCCTAAATTAAGGAGTACCCAGTTAGCAGAACTATCCCAAGAGAGCTTGTTACAGTACTCACAGTCCCTCCAACACGTTTAAGGCATTATCCAGTGGCTTGTCCGGGAGGCACACCCTAATCCAGCTCCTGATCTTACCTTACAGGACCCCGCCACCCTATCCATCCAGGTGACCTGGTATATGTCAAAAAGTTCCAGAAGGAAGGTCTGGTCCCTGCTTGGAAAGGACCTCACACTGTCATCCTTACTACACCCACGGCTGTAAAGGTGGACGGTATTCCTGCTTGGATTCATCACTCCCGCATCAAGAAGGCTAACAGGACACAGCAAGAAACATGGGTCCCCAAGCCCAGTCAGGCCCCTTAAAGAGTTTCGTTCTCGTTCTGTTGCCCAGGCTGGAGTGCAATGGTGCGAACTTGGCTCACTGCAACCTCCACCTCCTGGGTTCAAGCGATTCTCCCGCCTACCGAGTAGCTTAGATTACAGGCATTCGCCACCATGCCTGGCTAATTTTTGTATATTTAGTAGAGACGGGGTTTCACCATGTTGAGCAGACTGGTCTTGAATTCCTGACCTCAGGTGATCCACCCACCTCAGCCTCCCAAAGTGCTGGGATTATAGGCGTGAGCTGCTGTGCCTGGCTGAGACATCCCTGTCTTTCTAAAAAATTAGGCTGCGGTGACCTATGATAGCCCCACTGCACTCTAGCCTGAACAACAAATGAAGCCCCTTGAAGAAGAAATGCAAGTTCTGCTATTCCTCACTCTGGTTTATTTCTCTCCTGGACACTTGCCATCCTGCAGCACACCTTAGATATCACCACTTATTTTGTTCCTGTCTGCCTCCTAGCACAAGGTATGTTGTTTCTGAATGAGAACTTTGTTTTATTCACTTCCGCGACTCTACCACCTAGGATAGTGACTGGCACATAATTCGCGCTCATGGATCCCTGTTGAATGAATGAATTAATGAATTGACCAAATGGAGAAGCCTGGGGGGAAGCTGGGGTGGGGGCTCCCTGATGTGGGTGCAGAATTAGGCTGAGACCGGAGCAAGATCACCTGCTTGTTGAAACCAGAGGAGATGGATCAGAAGGGGCAGGTGTAGGTGGTGGAGCAGGAAGTTTGGGACCTCCCTTTTCTATTTTCTCTCTGAAGTGGTGGATTGGGGCACCATCTTAGATGTGAGGAAAGGATGTGGTGATGAGGATAATGACTAACGGTCACTATCACAGCTATGTGCTGTGTTCACACCAGGTGCTCTCCACACCGTATCTTATTCTTAAACATCGGCGAGAGAAGTAGATGTCATTCACTTTATCTCTAGGTGAGAAAAGTAGAGTTGCAGAAAGGTCATGGAGCCTGTCCTGGCTCATCTGAGTGAGTAGAATAGGGGTCACCCAGTGTGCTGGCCAGGCAGAGGAATGGGTGCAGAGGCAGGAAACTGTGTGATGTGTTTGGGGCACTGCAGGTGTTGTGGTCAGGCCTGTAGGGGGCAGCACATGGCCGGAATGTCCAAAGGTGGAGCTGCAGCAGGTGGCCTGGACCACTGAGTGTCCCCAGGGCACATAAAAAGTCTGAGGAAGCTGGAGTACATCTTTTCGGCCAGGGTTTCTTCAGCTGAGTTATGTATAAAACTTGTTGAGACAAAAACTAATTTTTAGAATACATCTGAAAATATATCTTCTAATTCCTCAGGGAGATAGGAACTAGTTAAAAAAATGCAGCATTAAAAGTTAAAATGTGTTATTAGGGAAGTCATTTGCCACTGACATGATGATAAACAGCAGTTTCCTTGGAAACTGGAACCCCTCCACAATAGCTGATGATAAGGATGTCAACCAGATGACATAGAGTCTGCTTAGGTTATGTTTTTTAGATTTAAATTGGCATTAAAATAATTTTAAAAAATGTTTAACATTTCTGGCCGGGTGTGGTGGCAGTACATATACTGAAATTGGAGATATAGAGATTAGCATGGCCCCTGTTTTTCAAGTTAATCATGTTTTTTTAAAAGATAAAAAGAGGAGAAAAAGGAATTCAGAGTTTTCTGGGGTTCTTAGATGTTGGAGTCCACATGACAATATTTCCAGGTCTCCTTAATGCGAAAATTAAACTGCTGACGTAAGTGGTGACAAATGGTACTTATCTGGTGAGGGGCGCCTTGGGCTGTTCCAGGTCTGGTGACTCCGGCTCCTGTGGCTGGGTGTCCTGTAGTCACGGACAGTTTGGCTGCTTGGGGTTCAGCATGCCACCACTGCCTGAAAGGTGTGCCTGCTCACAGCTAAGAGTTTCAGCCATAACGGTGGGGCATACCCATGCCTGCCTGCCACCTAAGCCACCCAAGCCCCAGTGGGTTATTCAACAAAACAGTACTCCACCTGAGAACAGGACCTTATTTTGTTGATCATTGTTACAGACAGAAATGCTACAAACGACCCTGTCATAATGTAACAGCTCAGTTTGGCTAGTCAAAAAGGCTTTAGAATATGGAGACTAACAATGGACATCTGTGGGCTAAATGCCAAGGCCACATGGGCAGTAAACTGAAAACGTATTCCAGATACAGCCAAGCAACATATTTGAATCTTGGAAGCATGCACTAATAAAAAGGTCCAGCAGCTGGTAGGCCTCTTTGGGTACTGGGACATTGGAGACAGCATGTACCCTACCTGAGTGATCTTTTGGTCTCCTAAGTCACGGTGACCAAAAAAGCCACCAGCTTTGAAGGGGGCCCTTTGTAGCAGTGGGCCTTGGAAGCAGTTAAAGAAGACATGGCCCAGGGACTGCCTTTAAAACCTTCGGAGCCTGCTAGCCTGATGGCAACCTTCAGAGCCTGCTAGACTGATGGCATTGGAATAGTCCCTACTTATCCCCAGGTTCCTGTTCCAAGACCCCCAGTGGATGCCTGAAACTATGGAGTGCCAAACACTGCATATACTATGTTTATCAGACACACCTGTGGTAAAGTTGGATTTATAAGTTAAGCACAGTGAGAGATTAACAACACTAGCTTAAAATAGGACAATTATAACAATACACTGTAATAAAGTTATGTGAATGTGGTCTCTCTCTAGAAATCTCGTCTTGTGCTGTACTCCCCCTTCTTCTTGTGCTGATGTGGTAAAATGCCCAGCTGAAGAGATGAAGTGACGTGAGTGACGTAGGCACTGTGATGGAACGTTGGGCCTCTCTTGCCCTGAGGATACATCAGAAGGAAGATCATCTGCCTGGGTGATCCTGGGTCATAACCGCAGTGCTTTTATCATGTCTAGTAGAGTTAATACTGCATTTTTTTCCAAATCATCTAAACCCAGTCTTATACAAATTTCCCCAAATTTCTCACAAATTCCATCACTTCTCGACAGTTGTGGGTAAATGCCCATCCTCAGATGGAAAGTGGGTCGTAGGGTTCAAATTATTACACATCTTTAAAATTATTTGGGGGGTTATCAATAAGCATTACTTGTAACTGAAGGGTCCTACGCGGGGTAGCCATTCTGCCTCCCTTTCCTTTCTGAGAGTCTGGGTGTGGTGAGGAGTCCACGTGGCTAAGGGCTGTCCGAAGGTTAGCTTCTCTGTCTCCTTCAGGAGGAGGGCTGTAGCTGCCACTGACCGGAGGCAAGATGGCCAGCCTCCAGCAACCACCAGCCGAGGCAGAGGGCCTAGTGTTTGAGTTCATACACCTAGGGATATGCCTTCTCCTCTCATGGACATAAGGCTGTAAGGGTTTGCTTACAGCTGGTAGGGCTGATGCTGGGGCCCTCATAAGCTGGGTCGTAACCTCTTGGACTGCTTGGTTGCATTCTACCATCCATTTAAAAGGACCCGTGTCCTTTCCTTTTGATTCTTTATACAAGGGGCAGGCAGTGAGGCCAAAATTAGGAATCCAGGGGTGGCAGAACCAGGTCATTTCCAGGAACCCTCAAAGTTGCTTCTGGGTCCTTGGTGCTTATAGTTGGCGTATTACCTCCCCTCTGTCTTGGGACAAGCTTTGTTCTCCTTCTAGGAAGGACCCCAGATAGGTCACCTGCTGCTGGGAAATCTGTGCTTTTCCCTGGGAGACCTTATAACTTCCCTTTCTGCTAAGAATTTGAAGACCGGCATGGAATTCTGATCTGAAATTTCTTTGGAGGGGCCGGAAATAAGAATGTAGTTCATGTCCTGGAGGAGGGTTCCTTGCTCCAAGGTCAGGTCCCCCAGCTCTCTGGTTAAGGCCTCTCCAAATATTGTGGGCAACTTCTGGAGCCCTCGGGCTGTATTACAGTTCGTCTTTGCAGCTGTTTTATGCCTGTCTGGAAATCCTGCCACAGAAAAGCAAAGAGGAGCTGAGAGTCTGTGGTCTGCAGGATACAGAAAAATGCATCTTTTAGACATAGGACTGAATGCCGTGTCCAACTAGGGGCAGAGTGGACAGCAGGGTGTAAGGTGTAGGAACCACTGGGTATACCTCTTCTGTGACCTCATTAATTGCACTAAAATTTTGTGCTAATCAGTATTTTCCAGTTGGCTTCTTAACAGGAAGGATGGGAGAATTGTAAGGGGATTGACAAAGCTTGAGTAGGCCTTGCTTAGATAAATTGCCTATGACAGGCTTCATTCCTAAAGTCCTTCCTGGTTCGAGGGGTATTGCCTCTCATTTGGGTAGGAACATCCTGGTTTCAGCTTGATAATCACAAAGGGGCTAGTCCTGGCCCTTCCCACTTCCTGGGCTGTCCATACTTAAGGATCCACCCCAGGTAAGCCAGGTCCTTCGGCTGACCTGCTCTTCTCAGGAGGTAAGAAGGCCCGGGCCGGCAGATGGCCCTTATTTTTAAGGATTTTATTTTTCAATTCCTTTTCTTTTAGGTATATGGTGGCCCTCAGCTTGTACCGCAGGTCTTGCCCTCATAGTGAAACAGGGCACTCAGGCAAAGAGGAAAGAGGGTGACATCACTGACTCATCTGAATCACATTCTAATGGCTGCATAAAGAATTTGTCCTGTGATTTCCCTTCTACTTGCATAGTAGTGCATTTATTTTTGGATACACTTCCTTGCCAGGTATTCAAGACCAAATAGACTGCCCCTGTTTCAACTAAGACTTTCTCCCCTTATACCATTAAGGTCAGCTGGGCTCCTCCAGGGAGACTCGCAGGGCCCTGTGAGGAGTCTCCTGGCTCCTTCCAGCAGCCTTGCTTGGCTTCTTGCGCCATCTGCCTGGGCAGGGCATGGTCTTGCCACTCCTGCAGCTTCCACTGAATTCTTTGGAGACATTCCCCTTTCCAGTGACTCTCTGCCTTTGCATATGGCGCACTGACGAGAGCCTCGCCTCTGAGACCTCCCTAGTCAGGGTTTCCAGTGACTTACGGGAGTTGCAGGGCCTTTTCTTAGTGGGCCCCATCGCCCTGGGTTTCCTACTGACTCAGAAGGGTGAGAGCCAAAATACGGGCTGTCTTCTCGGCCGTCTTGTCCTCTTTGGCATCAGCCTCTGCCTCTCGGCCATTAAACACCCAGAAGGCAAGTTCCAGCAGCGTGTGGGAGGAGGCGGTTGGCTTTGTCTAGTTACAGCTTTTATAACTTTTTTCTAATATCAGTGGCAAACAGATATGAAATGGGATTTTTAAGACAGTCACCCCCCTGACCCTTGACTGAATTGGGGTCAGTGCTGGTGTAGATAGGAAGACATTCCCTCAGTCTCACTATGAAGATAGATTGTCTCTCCTGGGGTCCTTTAGCTAAATTCAGTTAGCGGATCTCTCTTCTGTGGCCTCAGTTTTTTTTAACACTAGAGCTCTAGACTGTCTGAGTCGTGCTCTTCTTGTCCCCGTCTCAGGATCCCAAAGGAGCAGCTTTGTTCTCCGGCCTTTTAACAGGATTGCTCGCCTGGTCCCTGTGGGCTCCGTCCACTTCCTCCCTAGTCTTTCTGAGAACAGAGCTTTGCTTTTTCTGTTTGTTTCGTTTTCCGGCTAAGCAGTGAGAAGAATGTTCACAGGGGACTAGACATCTGCCCAGTAGGGGTCGTGAGTCTGAAAATGCCCCACATGAGGTTTTGAAACCCCTCAGGATCTCTTTCTAGTTATTTAGGGTGAGGCTTCCAGTTATAAAGATCTGAAATTGGGAAGGGAACATGTATATAGTAACCATCCCTCCTTCCCTATTGGGGACCTGCTGCAGGGACAGGTAAGACGACCCACCCTAGTGTCCTGGCTGATTCCTTGAAAGTAGTCCAAGGATGATTGGTGGAAAGGGGGTGTGTTGCCTGTAGGTAGGGACTACTGTCCCCATTTGACAAATGAGGAAACTGCAACCACTTCCCTCTCCCCTGTCCCTCTTTATCTTTCTTCCATGCTTACACTTAATTTTTCTCCATAATATTTAAGTCATCTTCTGACATTATACATGTGACTTATTTTCTCTGTGTACCATTAGCACGCCAACTCCCTGAGAACACACTTCTGTTGAGTTTTGTGTACTGCTCTGTCCCTTTGCCTCTGTGTCTGAGCTCTGACATGCTCAGATATCATGCTTATTTGGTGACACACTATTCAGAGATCTCAGAATTAACATAGAAATGGATTTAAAGAGACTGTGAAATGCAGCCACACCTGTAGTCCCAGCAGTTTGGGAGTCTGAGATGGGAGGATAGCTTGAGCCCAGAAGTTTAAGACCAGCCTGGGAAGACCCTGTCTACAAAAAAATTAAAACAAAAAATTAGCTGGACATGGTGGCTCATGCTTATAGTTCCAGCTGCGATGGAGGATGAGGTGGGAGGATCACTTGAGCCCGGGAGGTTGGAGCTGCAGTGAGCTGTGATTGTGTCACTGTACTCCAGCCTGGGCAACAGAGCAAGACCCTGTCTCAAAAAAACAACAACAGAAAAGGCTGGGCCTGGTGGCTCATGCCTGCAATCCCAGCACTTTGGGAGGCTGGAGTGGTGGGATCACTTGAGGCCAGGAGTTCAAGACCAGCCTGACAGTGAAACCCTGTCTTTACTAAAAACACAAAAAATTAGCCAGGGGTGGTGGCACATGCTTGTAATCCCAGCTACTTAGGAGGCTGAAGCAGGAGAATTGCTTGAACCAGGGAAGCAGAGGTTGCAGTGAGCTGAGATCACCATTGTAATTCAGCCTGGGCTGCAAGAGTAAAACTCCGTCTCAAAAACAAAAAACAAAACAAAAACCTGTAAAATGTACTAAAGGTTCCTTGGTCTGTACACTTGCTCCAGTGTTTCTCTTTATTTTGTCATATATAAAGTATGTTTTATTAAAAATAACATTTCAGGTTAAAAATAACATGGACAGCAACTGCTGCTTACTGCTGAATTGGGTCGTTACTGTGAGGGAAACATGAGACAGTCTCTGCGACACACTGTAAAATGTAAGGTACCCTACAACTGGCGCTAACTGCTTTCCAGAGAGAATTTTCCTCCCTTCAGTAACTTGCTTTCCCCTCCCCTGCGCTTTCACCGCTCATTCCTACTCCTCGCCCTCCTACTCCACTCTTCTCCTCCTCCTTCCTCCCTCCCTCCTCTCCCTCCTCCCACTGCTCACCTTTTCTCTGTTCTCTCCTCTTTCCTCCCACAAGTCGTCTTCATCTCCTCCTCGTTCCCTCCCTCCACGATCTCCTCCCCTCCCTCCCTCTCTTTCCTCTTCCTCTCCATCCCTCCCTGCCCGTTCCTCCTCCTTGTCCGTCCTCCCACCTCCCTCCCCACTTCTTCGCCTCCTCCCGCCTCTCCGGCCTCATTGCTCAGGTGTCTCTCTCTCTAGGCTTTGCCGTCCTCTCGTGGCCGCTTTGCGTCACTGCATGTGCCGTGGGCTTGAGAAGGTCTCGCCCTTTCATCCAGCGCTAATGCAGCGGCCTTAAACAGAGGCCTGTGCACCGCGGGGAATCCCAAGACCTGAAAGGCACTGTTTTGCTCCCAGAAACGTTGCAAGGAGCCGTGGCTCACGCCTGTAATCTCAGCACTTTGGGAGGCCAAGGAGGTACATCAGCCTGCCTAGCATGGTGAAACCCTGTCTTACTAAAAATTAGCCGGGCGTGGTGGTGGCCTGTGCCTGTAATTCCAGCTACTTGGGAGGCTGAGGCAGGAGAAGAGAATCGCTTGAATCCAGGAGGCAGAGGTTGCAGTGAGCCCAGGTCACGTCACTGCACTCCAACCTGGGTGACAGAGTGAAACTGTCTGAAAACAAATTATAGTAGTTAGAAGGCCTTCTGAATATGTTTGAATTCTGTAAACCACAAACTCGAGTAACATTTTGTATGTTCATATGTATACAAACAGCTTTATTTCCATCCTCAACCCCTTCCCGCTTAATGGCAGGTCCTGAATGGCAGATGAATCTTAGTCAAACCAGGCTACTCGTAAGTCAATGGTTTTCGTCCTAGTCAATTCAAGACTTTATGAATTAATTTGGGGCCCCTCCTTTTCCTCAGATGGTATCTCCGTTTGCACAGGAAAAGAAGACCGCTGCCATGTCCGGACATGGAGAATCATCACTGGCCCTCCCTGGTCGCCTGTCCACTCTGGCACCCGCCTCTGCGTTCTTGTGCCCTGGTTTCTGAGTGCAGAACCACTCAAATCCCGGCTTCTTTCCTCAGCATCCTGGCGAGGCATCCTCAGCCTCTGAACCTGTCAGCCATATTCACACCCAGAGGAACCAGGAAACATCCAGAGCTTCCCCTCCGCCCTACAGCTCTGCCTCACGCCCTCCCAAAGCTATCTCCAAATAAGGTCACATTCTGAGGTATTAGGATTAGGACTTCAACACATGAATTTTGGGGGACACACAACTGAATCCATAAAAAGGTGGTTTGGGTCCTTTTAGAATACATATTCCAAAAGTCCATGTACCTACGAATTTTTTAAAACCAGAAGATAAATTTGAATGAGCCTGCTATTAAGAGAGACTTCATTTAAAGACTGAAAATAATCATCTTCTACAAGAATGATATATTTCGTGCATTCTTAAAGAATGATCAGCATATGGCAGTTGCTGAAATATGCCATTGTTTCTACAGGAAATCCAGACAGTTTAGTTACTTGGGGATGGAAATGGGAAAGTCATTTTCTTTGGAAGAGCAACTAGGAAGGAACCCAAAATAAGGGTACTGTGAAGAATAGTTCACCAGATGAAGGTCCTGTTAGTTTCTTTCTTTCTTCCTTTTTTTTTTTTTTTGAGACGGAGTCTTGCTGTGTCGCCCAGGCAGGAGTGCAGTGACACGATCTCAGCTCACTGCAACCTCCGCTTCCTGGGTTCAAGTGATTCTTCTGCCTCAGCCTCCTGAGTAGCTGGGATTACAGGTGTGCACCACTGTGCCCAGCTAATTCTTGTATTTTTAGTACAGACGGGGTTTCACCATGTTGGTCAGGCTGATCTTGAACTCCTGACCTTGTGATCCACCGCCTCAGCTTCCCAAAGTTCTGGGATTATGGGCGTGAGCCACCACACCCATCAGGTTTCTTAAAGAATCCCTCTTCACTCTCTGAGAAACTTGCCTTCCTATCTTCACCCATGGAAAAAGTAGCTAAGTCAGTCCTGTGCTGTTTGCTGAATTCAGCAAATCTCAGAAATTCTGTTTCCTTTGTCTGCTAAGGAAGACCTCTATTGGTTTAACTTGGCTGCAATAACTTCTCTAGAGAGTCTCATCTCTGAGCTCTTTAGTTGAATATTGTGACTACCACACATGAGAGAAGGAAGAGATGTGAACACCAAAATTAGTGAGGGGTGGTAGGTGTGGGAGAACAGGATTGAGGCTCAGAAGGCCTGACCTCTGGCATGAACTGATTCCACACCCTGGGGTGTCAGATTGATTTCTTGGCTTAAACAACAAAGAAGAGTTTTCTCAGTTAACAAGAAGTTCTTGGCTAGGACATGGAGAGGCTTTTGTGAGGTGGCATACCGCAGTCATTCTCCCTCCTCCTAGTGATCTTTTCCGTACTGCAGAGGCAGGAAAACCAAAAACTACATCTTTCAGTTTCTCAGGCAGTCATGATATGGGAGAAATGTAGTTTAAACAAACTATATCTAGAAGATCAGATGTAGTCATATGGAATTTGGAGGATAGAAATGGGGCAGGGACTGCATTTCTGCAGTTTCAAGTGCTGTGTGGTTCTCCCATGTAGTGTTGCTAGCAGAGGCTCCGGTGACCCGCACTGGATTTGTGAGACTTGAGAGGCAGGCCATCCGGCGTCTGTGCTGCTGGTGTTGATGCAGGTGCTGCACGGTTCTGGAGCTGGCAGCAGGCAGGAGCTTTCTGATGGTGGTTCTTTTCTTGGCTGTGGCAGTGACGCTGTAGTGATTTTAGAAGAGCCGGCAGCTCCCTCAGTGGTCCGGTTCTGCAGTGTGGCATTGGAAGTCAGTCTGAATGCTCAACATAGAAATGTTACAAAATTTCTTGTAAAAAATCTTTTCCTAGGCCGGGCGCAGTGGCTCACGCCTGCAATTCCAGCAATTTGGGAGGCTGAGGCGGGTGGATCACTTGAGACCAGCCTGGCCAGCATAGGGAAACCCCATCTCTATTAAAAATACAAAAAATAGCCAGGCGTGGTGGTGGGTACCTGTAATCCCAGTTACTCAGGAGGTTGAGGCAGGAGAATCACTTGAACCCAAGAGGTGGAGGTTTAGTGAGTCAAGGTCATGCCACTGTACTCCGGCCTGGCAACAAATGTGAAACTCTGTCTCCAAAAAAAAAAAAAACAAAACAAAAAAGGTTTCCTATTTAAACAATGTAAAGTGTGTTCAGTTTTAATGTGGCCAACCCAGAGGACAACTCCTTGTATCCTCATTAAGGACCCAGGTTCTTTCCATCTTTATATTTTGCAAGGTTAGGGCAATGCATCAGCTTAGCTCCCTTCGTGCTCACAGGATGGCTACGATTGTCCCTAGGATCATATCCAGGCATAGTAACATCCAAAGAGGAATTTGTTTGGCTTAATCGGTTTGTTAACTGAAGTGTCCCCTGAGTCTAGAAAAGTGTCTGCGGCACAATAGACCAACAATAAATATTTATTGAATGAATAAATGAATGGATAGATGGATCATTGATCTGATGGATCACTGATCTGGAACCACAGATCTGTTTACTTTTCTGCTGATTTAGCGCCCTATGCTCCCTGCAAAATGGAAAAAATATTTTTTCTAAAGTAACATACACATACACAAAAGTTGAGTTTTCATATCCTGATACTTTGTTTCTAAAATTACAACTCAAACTCAATTAAGGAAAAAATAAAGGAATGTATCATATTATTATAAGGATAGAATGGGGACTGTGGAGCTGCGCCTCCCGTCAGAGCTGGGAACCTGAGCAGAGGCAGCGAAGCTGACAAGCAGACAAGTCAGCTCGAACTCGGGGCCACCCTATGTTCAGGTCTCTCGCAGGCTGTGGCCTTGGGCAGCAGTATGTGCTAGAAGTTTCTGAATCTTTCTGCTTACAGAGACCTGTGCTAACCGCATGATAAGAAGGAAATTCTAGAGACTAGTCTGATGCGGAGGGGTGCAGCTGCCTCTGTCTTCAAGAAAACACCTTCCTCTGGTGCAGGGGTCTGAACCCCTCTTTTCTGTGTATTTTCTGCTGTATTTTGGGCTTTGCAGGCCCTCCTGTGTCTTTCATAACTGCTTCTGTAGCACAGCCATAGATGAATGGACATGGCTATGTCCTGATAAAACCTTATTTATGGGCAATAAAATTGGAATTTCATATAATTTTGATGTGGCACAGATTATTATTCTGCTTTTCATTTATATTCAGCAATCTAAAAATGTAAAAACAGCAGTAGGCAATACAAAAACAGGTAGCAGGCTGAACTTGGCCTGCAGGCATGTTTGCCGACCCTCCATCTACCCTCATGACTGTTGAATATTTGAGATGTTTCTGAGGCTTGGTTTTTCAGCTCTACAAAAAAAAAATTTTTAAGTATTTTGCTCAAAGAAAGGAAATCTAGTGAAGGAACTAACCTTTAACTAATCATGGCCTGGCTTTTTGTTAAAGTGCTTTATATTTAATATAAACTAACAAAAATCCTAAAACCATTAAACTGTCCTACTGTCAAAATGCCATTCTTTCATAAGTGAAGTACTAGTGTTTTTATACCTGGGACATGGAATGTTTTATACTTGATAATTATGTCTTAGAAAAGTAAACTTTTTTTTTAATTGAATAAATATTTGTAATTTGTTGTTCCCTGTTATTTTAAGCTATAAAACTTAGGCACTTCTATAAATACGTATTAAATGTAACTCTGTGTTATATTGGAGTTCTTATGATTAGAAACTGCATATTAGAATGTGTTAGTTAAACGAGCAAACTCTAATGAGAAGACTCATTTATAGATTCATTAAAACATTTGTATTATTATGAATTTATTATTATTATTAATTTTGGAGATGGAGTCTCCCTCTGTCACCCAGGCTGCAGTGTAATGACATGATCTTGGCTCACTGCAGCCTCCATCTTCCAGGTTCAAGCAGTTCTTGTGCCTCAGTCTCCTAAGTAGCTGGGACTATAACAGCATGCCACCATGCCTGGCTAATTTTTATATTTTTAGTAGAGATGGGGTTTCACCACGTTGGCCAGCCTGGTCTCAAACTCCTGACGTCAAATGATCTGCTCGTCTTGGCCTCCTGAAGTGCGGGGATTACAAGCATATACCTGATCTCATTAAAACATTTTCAGTAGATTTAATACTTTGATCATAATTTTGAGGTGTCAATCAAGTTGTCTTGTAAAGCAAGTTGACCTTTTGTTGTCAGATTCATTCCCCATCCTTCCTCCGCTCTGAGCATCCTTGCCTTCTGGCTTCTGGGTAGGTCTAGCCAATGGGAGAATGACAAAAGATTGGAATTCAAGAGGAACTCTGAGGTCAGGATATTCTTTGTTTCTGCTTCCTGAAGCGTTGCCTGCAATAGCTGCATCCATTCCAGGGTTTGAGATTCTCCCCTTGGAATCCTAGCTCCTGCTGGTCATTTCCTGCAGACACTGTTACCCTTCTACCTCCCGCTCTGTGTTCTCACAGGGCCTCTTCCTGCTGCCCCTCCAGCCTTAGGGATGACAACAGCTTCTTCTTGTTGCTAATCTCTGGGTTACCCACCTGTGAGTCCTTATCTTGGCATCCAGTTCATTTTGCTCTTTGTGACAATGGTTTGTTCAGTATGAAATCTTATCTCAAACAACAGGCTCCCTGACTCTTCAGTTTAAACTTTAATTTTCTTTTCTGTAAAATGAAACTACTGACACTGTTAAAGTCTGCTGACCAAAGACTCTAGGAACACACCTGCAGTCAACAACGTTAGGTTTATTAAACTTGCTGCAGCAAGAGAGAATGAACACTAGTAGAATATAAGGCATCTAGGGAACGGGGAGTTGAGAGAAGCTCACTATTCTAAGAAGGGTGTAAGAGAATCAAATATCAGCTCCGAACTTGGTGTGGTCAGGAAGGGGAGCAATTCAGTGACTGGGTATAAGTCACTTTTTTGAATTTTTATCTAGGAGGCAGGAGAAAAATGAAAGTGGGGCTGGAGATGTCACTAGTAAGAAACCACAGTCACTCTACTCTCCCGGAAAAGGAGTATTCACTTCTTTTTATGGTTGCGGAGTGTCCTTATTTCTTTCCTGTGTGTACATAATTATAGAGTGATCTTGTCTTCATCTTGTTCCACCTCAGATAACACAACGGCCTTGTCTGATCATTGTGCAACAATATAAACAAAAACTTTTTGTGTGTGTCAAAATTGTGTATGTTGAATTGTCTTAGCTTTTAGCTTCCAGCTGCTGGCAATTTTTCATGTTTTTAGCACCAACCTCACAGACTTATTTTAAGGATGGAATATATTATATGTCAGCATATAAAAATTCAGATATTATTGGCACATAGTAACTGCTTAATAAATATCAATGCTATGATTTGGATATGGTTAGACCCCAGCAAATCTCACGCTGAAATTTGATCCCAATGTTGGAGGTGGGGCCTTGGGAGAGGTGTTTGGGTCATGGGGGTAGATGCCTCCTGAATGGTTTGGAGCCATCCTCACTGGAGGGAGTGAGTTCTGACTCTTAGTTCTCACAGAACTAGTTGTTGAAAAGAGCCTGGTATCTCCTCCTCTTGCTCTCGTTTTCTCCCTCTCACCATACGACCTCCACACACCGGCTTCCCTTCGTCTTCCACCATGAGTGGAAGCTTCCTGAGGCCTTCATCAAAAGCAGATGCTGGTGCCATATTTCCTGTACATTCTGCAGAAACATGAGCCAAATACACCTCTTTTCTTTAAGATCACCCAGCCTCAGTTATTCCTTTACAGCAACACAAACAGATTAAGACAATTAGTTTCTTCTTTGCAATTACTGCTGAGAAAAGACTTGACCTTGGTAGTGCAACAGAGCCCCTCATACTGGCACACAGGAGCCAGTTATGACATCTCTTCCCAGGTGAACGTTTGGGGACTTTGCATTTGTAGTTTGAATCAGTTATGGTGAGAGAATGTGCAAGCACTACTTGCCAAGATAGTGTCTTTCCCTCAGGAGCTGGTTGTTAAACATTTACCAGCACACCCACCTACGAATGACCAAGACAGTAAGGAGCTCAACAAAAAATAAATGTGGGATTGCAATTTATTAATTTCTTAATAAATAAATTAAAAAACATATTTGCTTTGATGGAAGTGGGAAGAAATCTGAGTCAGGCTAAAATAAGATTATACCTAGAATGAAGTCCACATTCATAAAAGATTTTTAGGGTAGTATTGCATTTATTTATTTATTTATTTTTCGAGACAGGGTCTTACTTTGTCACCCAGGCTGGAGTGCAGTAGCATGATAGTGGCTGACTGCAACCTCGACTTCTGGATTCAAGCAATCCTTCTACCTCAGCCTCCTGAGTAGCTGGGACTACAGAATCGCACCACCATGCCCTACAAATTTTTGTATTTTTTGTAAAGATGGAGTTTTGCCATGTTGCCCAGGATGGTCTCAAACTCCTGGGCTCTAGGAATCTGCGTGTCTCGGCTTTTCAAAGTGCTAGGATTACAGGTGTGAGCCACCACGCCCAGCTTTGTATTGCATTTACTGAAGAGCATTAACTATTTATATATTTCTACTCAGCTTGGCTTTTTAGGGTGAGAAAGTAAAGTGCGGGAGACATCCTAATTAATTTACAAAACAATGGTGCATTATTAAATGAGGTAATAATTTTGAGAATTTTGGAAAAATGTATTTTCTTCCGTATGTTTAGCATGTATGTGTTAATGATTTTAGTTACCTTATTACTTGGTGTTTTATGAGAATGCTGTAATTATGAGATTTAGTTTATGCACTAAAACATGGGAGACAAATGAGCAAGGGAAAATAAAGCATTATTATCTTAGTTATGAAGAGCCAGTGATACCAGTAGCTGTAACACTTGTGTTACTATATAATGGAGTTGGTATAACACAGCTATAACCGTAAGTCTCAGTTTTTAAACACAATAAATGTCTTCTTTCCCCTCAGGCAACATCTAATGCAGGTTTTCTGGTTGGTCTTCAGTGATCATCAAGAGATCACTGAGTGGCTCTGGCTGTAGGGCCGTGGAGTTCTCCAATGATCTTCAGCATTTGAGCAACAGAAAGAGTAGGGAACACTCATGCAAGGTTTTCCTAAACCAAGACTTCTTCCACATTCCATTGTCCATATCTCAGCCACATGGCCACATCAAGGGAGGCTGGGAAATGTAGATGCGTTGTGTTTCTGATGGGAAAAGAAACAGAACTTTATATATATATATATATATTTTAGACAGGATCTGGCTCTGTTGCCCAGGCTGGAGTGCTGGAGTGCAGTGGCGTGATCTTGGCTCAATGCCAGCTCGGCCTCCTGGGCTCAAGTGATTCTTGTGCCTCAGGCAGCCACCTGAGTAGCTGGGATTACAGGCACGCCCAGCTAATTTTTTTTTTTTCTGAGATGGCGTTTCCCTCAGTGGCCCTGGCTAGAGTGCAGTGGCACCATCTCCGCTCACTGCAACCTCCGCCTCCTGGGTTCAAGCAATTCTCCTGCCTCAGCCTCCCAAGTAGCTGGGATTACAGGTGCCCACCACCACACCTGGCTAATTTTTTGTATTTTTAGTAGAGATGGGGTTTCACCATGTTTGCCAGGCTGATCTCGAACTCCTGATCTCAAGTCATCCACCCACCTAGTCCTCCCAAAGTGCTGGGATTATAGAAATGAACCACTATGCCCAGCCCAGACTAGCTTCTATGTTAGAAACAATTCATTATAAATAACCACACAGAAATCTCCTGTGCTGTGAATTACCATAAAATATCAACTAAAACGAGTGAATAAAGACACTTCTATAAGTTAAAGTGTTTCACCGAGTTTTTCTTCCCAGTTGCTGATCTGCATTGGCGTTCATCTCCAGGCTTCTCCACAGCCAGATGCTGCCAATGTCCTGTCCAATTTTAGCTGCAACCTGGGATGACAGCCATTTTTACTAATTTTTTTTTTGTTATCCTCATTAAAGAAAAATTTTAACATCTAAAATGAGTAAATTTATTTAACTGCTTGCTAACACCAAAATGTAAATTTATGGAAGAAATCAAGAATTGATAAATGTAAATTTTACCACACTCTCTGCTAAATGAGCCTAGTAGTGTGGACAAATGCATTTAAGAATTTCACCAAACATTAGCTGGGAGTGGTGGCCCTGTAGTCCTATCTACTAAGAAACCTGAGGCAGGAGAATGGCTTCATCTCAGGAGGTTGAGTCTTCATTGAGCTGTGATGGAGCCACTGCACTCCAGTCTGGGTAGCAGAGAGAGAGACCCTGTCTCTGACACACACACACGGGCATAAGAATTTCACCAAACTTCATAGTGACACATTTATTGAGAGCAATTGATGTGCCTGGCATTCTTCTGAGCATGTATAAACTCTTTTAGAGCACATTACGTAAATAAACTCACAAAAATCCTATGAGGTGGGTATTGTTATCTCAATTGCATAGATGAGAAAAGTACATATTTCAACTTTCAGTCAACAGCAGATCACAGAACGTCCGTTCTGTAAGCTGCTTCAGGTCCTCCTAAACCTTTGGTCATTTATGTTCTGAAACGCCCGTTCGTTTCGCCGCCCCACTGCCTCTGACTCCCAATGCACCCCTCACCCAAGCCCCTTAATCTCTTTCCACGACGCCGCGGAATGAGTACCCTTAGCTTGTTAACAGTCAAATAACAGCACGCAGCCTACCAAAGCTACCCTGCTATCTACACGTCAAACACAAACTCTTTCAATCCAGCACTTAGGGTCCTTTACAATTGCCAGCTGGAGCCCTTGGGCTGTGGACCGATTTTTCAGAATTAAGAAAGGGAAACCTTTCTCCAGTCTACAGCAAGGCAGGGGAAAAGGTGGGGCCGGGCGGGGGTAACCTGAATTTTCAGAGACAGATGCGTGTTTTGTAGCAGTGGGCCACTTTTTGCAATGTCTTTTCCTAAGCGTTCAAAGCGGCCCCCTCCACTGTTTGTTGAGATCGTCTGTATGCAGATTCGAGGTCCCCAGACACACCCCGCGGACCTTCGAAAATTCGCATCTCTGGTTACCCAAGGGAGACTCTTTAACCAGCCAAACAAATCCACTCACTCCCGATGACACGACTTCTTGTTCTTTTTAGGGTTAGTTTCAGATGCAGTGATCTGATTCTGAAGAACTGTCGGGGTGTGAAATCAGCTCATCAGCCGAGGTGAACAGAGGCGACAGGGAGGCGCCGCTACCTCGCAGAAAAGATGCAGCACAAATTGAACCCGCAGCCCCCGCGCGAATTCGTTAACGGAAACACCTGTTGGGACTTGCAGTCAACTTTGGAAACGAATTTAAAACTCACCTTGATCGGCGTTCTTTCATGAGGAGCGAGGGGAGGAAAGATCCTCATAATCCCTCTTCGCTACCTCCTCTCTACACCCTCATTCGGAAGCCACTGACCTTCAACAGAATGTATTTCTGAAAAGGGGAAATCAACGAAATCCCCAAAAACGTCTAAATTTGGAATATACGGAGAAAACTAGGTAAGAAAAGGAATGAAATATGAAAAAGAAAAGGTGAAAATGAAGCAGTTTAGTGGCAGAGAAAATCAGTGATGGGGTGGACAGCAGTTTGACCCAGAAAGAAACATCTAGGCGTTACTTTGTGTCTGTTAATAGCTGCCTGATCTGTAGCACAGAAATTATTTTCATGAATCAGATTGATAGGTAAATAAAACGCACGTCCCTCGGAGGCCTCGTGGCGCAACGGTAGCGCGTCTGACTCCAGATCAGAAGGTTGCGTGTTCAAATCACGTCGGGGTCAACAATTTTAGCTTGCTGGCTAAGATAACTGTATGGCGGGGAGTAAGTGAAATATTATAGGGGAAAAAAGTTGTTTTTCCTGCCTCTTGCACTTGTATACTCAATTACTTTAGCCTCCTCAAAACGCCCCGCTTCTCTTTAATAGGCAGGTATACACAGGAATATGTTATGGTACTTGGGGGCTTATTTCTGGGTTTATAGAGGCGTTTTCACTCTTTTATTGCAAACATTCTGAATTATACTCTTCAGCAACTCATTCCTATTGTTAAACCCTTCTTCACTTCTCTCCACGCTTACTCCCACGCTCGCGGCCCCATCTTTTCATCTACATCTGTCTCCAACCTTCGGAAGCTTAGCAGATCTTCGCAGAGACCTAGTCTGGTTTGAGTGGAGGACCTAAGCTTACTTGCTTCATATTTGAATCAGCTCTTCTAGGCTAAAGCGGTTCCAACTTTCTGGGATCTCTGCGATTCCCTCATTCCTCCCTGCAAATCACAGAAGAAGTCACTTATTTCCAGAGGCAGAAAACCTGAATGCAGTTACTTTCCCAAATTCGTTCAGGGAATGAGAATTACATCAGAAAAAGGCTAGATAGTCCGTGAACCCCCTTAAAATCTTACTCAAAAAAGGTGCATGAATGTGCCGTTTCTCTCCCCACATGTGACTCGAGATCCCGTACAGATTATGAATTAGCAAATTACAACATGGAAAAAAGGGAAAGTACGTTTATTTCTTCAGGAGTGTTTAAGTTTTTATAACTTACAATGACTTTAAAACTTGACATTTGAAATATTAGCAGAGGTTCTGTTACGTATTTACTGTACACATTCACAAAATACACAGTGACAGACATTACGTCTGAGAAGTGTACCCCAAACAACCTTTTTATTAACTCTTTCCTTAGCAGTAGTGTAAGTCTATGGCCATATTACGAAACGTAGATTACTGCTCTGGAAAAAAAAAGAGAGAGAGAGATAGAGAGAGAGAGAGAGAGAGAGAGACAGAGAGAGAGAGAGAGAAAGAGAGAGAGAGAGAGAGAGAGAGAGAGAGAGAGAGAGAGAGAGAAAGAACATAATTTCCTGATTGGAAGCTTGACAAACTAGAAAAGAGGTGACCATTAACTACGACCTCTGCTTTCTCACAGAGCAGAGTGGCGCAGCGGAAGCGTGCTGGGCCCATAACCCAGAGGTCGATGGATCGAAACCATCCTCTGCTACTAGCCTTTTGGATTTGTTTTTCCCCTTTTAAAATAGATCTACCTCCTAGAAGGAGGAAACTGGTATAGTTGTCATGGACACCGTAAGGAAACTTATCTTGATTTGCATCTCTCTCAGAGATCTGTGTCTCTGAATGAAATACATTACTATCCTAAATAGATTAAAAATAACAACAAATTGTTCTCACTTCAGACAAAACAAAACAAACAAACAAAAAAACCAAAAAGCATTAGTTTTAATTTTTATCGTTTGAGCACTTAGTAGATAACATGCACTATTCCAAGTTCTGAATCATTTATTCCTCGCTCTTCTACGAAGTAAATACTTGCTATTACTCTTATTTTATAAATGAGACAAATTGGGGTTTGTCTGTAAATTGGGGTTTGCAGAGGTTAACCAACTTGCCCAAAGTCATGGCAGCTAGTAAGTGGTTGAGAAAAGATAATGCTCTAAACTGTTCTACATAATTACAAATACTAACGTTTACAGCAAATTTCAAATTATTTTCCCGTTTGGGGATCAGACATAGGAATTACTATAATCACCTTGAAGTGGCCCCACACTCACTGCCAATTCAATGACCAGTGCATGCATTTATTCACCTATTATTTTCTCAATTTAAAAAATTATATTTTGGCCAGATGTGGTGGCTCACACCTGTAATCCCAGCACTTTGGGAGGTAGAGAGGAGCAGATCACTTGAGGTCGCCAGTTTGAGACCAGCCTGGCCAACATAGCAAAACCCCATCTCTACTAAAAATACAAAAATTAGCTGGGCATGGTGCGCATGCCTGCAATCCCAGCTACTCAGGGGGCTGAGGCAGGAGAATCCCCCGAACCTGGGAGGCGGAAGTTGCAGTGAGCCAAAAGCAGACCACTACATTCCAGCAGAGGCAACAGAGGGAGACCCTGTTTCAAAAAAACGAAAAAAACAATACAGGGAACCTGCTCTATTCAGAAGTGTCCCCCCAGTTCAGAAGTCATTTTGAAAATCCTGTCTTCTTCTCTCTTTTGTTTTTAAATTGAAAAAGTTTCCGTTAAGCAATGTTATTCATTTGGGAAGATCATGTGGAACTTTCTGTGTCACAGCCAGACGGTTAGCAATTAGACTGCTGTACATTAAAATACAAGCATCCTTGACGAATGTTCTGAGAAGCCATATGTCAGATATGTAGTATATTTGATGGCTCGTGTCAATGTGTAATGTGTGGTGTGGGCCGACTTGTGTCCCCTCAACTTCATATCCTGAAACCTCAGCATGTGACTGCATTTGGAGAGGAGACCTTTAAAGGGGTGATTAAGTTAAAATGAGGCTATTAAGGTAGGCCCAAATCCAATCTGATTGACAACATTTTCTTTCTAATAAAAGGAAATTCATATACACAAAGAGATGCCAGGGATGCGCACACACAGAAGAAACACCATGTGAGGACAGAAACAAAAACAGGTCACTCTGGCAGGGCGCAGTGGCTCACGACTGTAATCCCAGCACTTGGGAGGCTGAGGTGGGCAGATCACTTAAGGTCAGGAGTTCGAGACTAGCCTGGCAAAATGGTGAAACGACATTTCCATTAAACATATATTTTTTTATTTTTATTTTTTTTTTCAGAGACGAGGTCTCACTATGTTGCCCAGGCTGGAGTGCAGTGGCTATTCACAGGCACGATCCCACTACTAATTAGCACGAGAGTTTTGACCTGCTCGGTTTCCGACCTGGGCCGGTACACCCCTCCTTAGGCAACTTGGTGGTTCCCCGCTTCCGGGAGGTCACCATATTGATGCCGAACTTAGTGCAGACACTCAATCGGCATAGCGCACTACAACCCAGAACTCCTGGGCTCAAGGGATCCTCCCACCTCAGCCTCCCGAGTAGCTGGGACTACAGGCACGTGCCACCGCGCCCGGCCATTAAAAATATAAAAATTAGCGGGATATGGTAGCGCAGGCCTGTAATCCGAGCTACTTGGGAGGCTGAGGCATGAGAATCGCTTGAACCCCGGAGGCGGAGGTTGCAGTGCGCCGAGATCGTGCCATTGCACTCCAGCCGGGGCAACAGAGTGAGACTCTATCTCAAAAAAAAAAAAAAGAAGAAACAAACAAAACAAAACCACAATCACTTATAGATAGGAAATCAGTATGGCTTCAGACTTCTCAGTAGAAACATTGAATCTCAGAAAAATTATTTCTGGTTTAAAATTCTGGCCAGGTGCAGTGGCTCATGCCTGTAATCCCAGCACTTTGGGAGGTGTGAGGCAGGCAGATCGCAAGGTCAGGAGTTCGAGACCAGCCTGGCCAATATGGTAAAACTCTGTCTCTACTAAAAATACAAAAATTAGCAGGGTGTGGTGGCAGACACCTGTAGTTCCAGCTACTCCGGAGGCTGAGGCAGGAGAATTTATTGAACCTGAGAGGCAGAAGTTGCAGTGAGCCAAGATCCCGCCACTGCACTCCAGCCTGGGCAACAGAACAAGACTCCGTCTCAAATCTCATACCCAAATATGAAGCCAGTGAGAGGGTAGAGCCCAGACTTTTGTCAGACATGTAAGCTCTCAAAATATGTACCTCTCATGTGGATGCTTTCTCAGCAAGCAACTGGAGGACACACTAAAAAAAGAGCAAATCAAGAAAAATGAATTATTATAGTCATTTAAACATGGAGTACAGAAGGAATACTTCACAGTAGGAGAGAAAAAAATAACAGTTTTCAGGATGATTGAAAGACACTCCCAGGGGCATATGAGTACAGATGAAGTTTCCACGTATGTTCCTGAATTTGAAGTTTGTTGATTCCTTCCAAGTTTTATTGTTAGGACATGAACTCGGCTTTTATTATCAGATTCCTAGTAAAATGAGAGGTATATATGTGACATATAGTAACATGTCCAGATTTGGGCAAGCTGTAGGAGACACTTTTTCTCTTGTCCTTATTTTTTTTATTTACTCAAACTAATACAGATGCATAAGGAGACACGGTTAAAGTAGGGTGAAATGTGCAGACTGTGCAAAGCTTTTGAATCTTTGGAGGGATGTTTAGACAACTGACGAAGTGCTTGGGGTTGGATTAATGATAAATACCTAGAAGCCTAAGCACTATAAACAAAAACAAGAAAAGACAATTATGTACTAATACAAGGGGAAAGTAAAACTTAGCAATGTATTTCTTTGCTCATCTGCTGAATTATTTTTACAAAGTTGTTATATTTTAAGCTACAAATATTAATGTATCATGTATTGTGCTGTAACAATATGAGACTTGCTCACTTGGCTATCTGTAAAAAAAAAAAAAAAAAAAGGACATAGAAAGGCAGCGGGTATGTGTTAGGGGTCCTGGGGTGTGAGGAAGAAAGTGAATCAGTTTCTCATCTTCTATAAAGTCAACAGAAGGACCATACAAACATATTATTTAGAGATATGTAGGTGAATATTTTTAAAAATAGGCTATGTTTAAAAAGTAAGCTTAACCCATGCAGCCATTTATTTGGCAAAAAGGAAAAAAAGTAAGCTTAATCACTCAGCCATGACTATAGGTGCTAAAAGTTTCCTTAAACATTGCACATGTTATTATATATCACATATTGTATCTCTCGTTTTACCAGGAATTTAATAGCTGAGTTTGTGATCTGCCAACAAACTTGGAAGGAATCAACAAACTTCAAGTTCAGGCACATATGTGGTAACCCTAGAATGTTCTTTGGGTGTTTTCTATAGTGCAAACCAGGGATATGTTTCAATAACTTTTAAAAATTGCTGGAGGACAGGGAGCAGAAAAGAGACTGTTGATTTTTGTTTCAAACGATTCTTGAAATTATGTGTATGTAAAAAGAATAGAAAAGAACCTAAAATTGTTTGCTATCTAGAAATTTTTTGTTTGTGAATTTTCAATCAAAGCTCTCACAAAATGACACAAGGTTTTCCTGGACGGGCACAGTAGCTCACGCCTGTAATCCCAGCACTTTGGGAGGCCGAGGCAGGCTGATCACTTGAGGTCAGGAGTTCCAGACCAGCCTAGCCAAAATGGCAAAACCTCGTCTCTATTAAAAATACAAAAAGAATAAGCTGGGTGTCGTGGCACACGCCTGTGATCACAGCTGCTCTGGAGGCTGAAGCAGGAGAATTGCTTGAACACAGGAAGCAGAGGTTGCGGTGAGCTGAGATTGCCCCATTGCTCTGCAGCCTGGGTGACACTGTGATACGTCTCAAAAAAAAAAAAATTCCCTGTATTAAGTTTTATCAAGCAATGTGAGAACTGGTTAGTTCTGAAACTTATCAATGTAGTGATACGATTTTTAAAAAAACTTATGTATGCAAAAGAATAGTGAACTGAAGCTGGAGTTTATATTATAAAAATGTCATCTTGTGTAATGTTTTAAAAAATTAAAGTAAGATATATAAGATGTATAGTAAAAGCCCGGGAAAGGGGAATTTTTGGAAACTCGAGGGTTCCACCAAAATCCAACGAGCCAGCCAGGAGTCGAACCTGGAATCTTCTGATCCGTAGTCAGACGCGTTATCCATTGCGCCACTGGCCCACCCGAAGCCAAGTGGGGCCATTATACCTATAGAAGAAGTGTATTGGGATTACTGTGTCGCCCTAAATATGAATATATGAAACTTTTATTTCTTTCTGATCGTAAGGATTTTGAACCCTAAACTCTCCAATTAAAACAAAATATAGTTTTATTTGTTCCTCTGACTTGGTTTACTCATGAGGTATGATTCCTTCGTGGGTAATGAGAAATCCATACTTGCGCACGATTCCCTCTTGGACAATGAAATATCCATTATGATTTAATTTGTAAAAGATTTGAGATAAGGTTTACTTTAGGTTGCGACGTAAATTCAGGTTGCCTTACCCTAAATATATGTTTCCAAAAAATTCACTGTAATAGTAACTTGTAAAACGCCAGAAGTCTCTTACACAGCCGGACGAAATCTGAGGTCACCAATTCTCAGTACCGTAGTCGGCAGGATTCGAACCTGCGCGGGGAGACCCCAATGGATTTCTAGTCCATCGCCTTAACCACTCGGCCACGACTACAGGCCCTGCAACGCCTCTTAAATGTTCTACATGTTTCTATATGTAACATATTGTACTCGTTTTATCAGAGATTTAATAATAACTGAGTTCATGTCCTAACAATAAAACTTGGAAGGAGTCAATAAACTTCAAGTTTAGGCACATACATGATACGCTGAGAATGTTCTTTGGGTCTTTTCTATAATGCAAATCAGGAATATGTTCGACAACTTTTCAAATTCTCATATTTTTATCTGGTAAGAAAATTATCCTCAGGACGGGCGTGGTGGCTCACGCTTGTAATCCCAGCACTTTGAGAAGCTACTAAAAATAAAAAAAATTAGCCAGGCGTGATGGCGCACGCCTGTAATCCCAGCTACTCAGGAGGCTGAAGTGAACCGAGATCGCCCCATCGCACTCCAGCCTGGGTGACAGAGTGAGACTCCATCTGTGGGAAAAAAAAAGAAAAGAAAATTATCCTCAAAAAATAATCTAACAAAGATGTTCCATAGATATGTTCTATATTTTCAGACAAAGTCTGGTACCCGCGATGTACTAACGGCTCAACAAATGTCAGTGCAATTGTTAACTGTCATAAAATCCCAGAATCTAGATCCATCAAAATGTTCTACAGTGAAGCCTATCTTCTGTCTCTTCATAAAACTCAGAATATTTTAACCAGCTGAAAGAACATTTCTGAATGAAACTAGAAAGTGAAAAATATTTTTGTTGGTCAAATCCTCTTTAGTTTATGGGGCCTTCTCTCACAAGAGTAAGAACAACTGCATCTAATATTCTGTGAATAATAGTTTGAATTTATATTCAAATATAATTTGAATTTGCGCTCCCGAAGGAAGAGCAGAACCCTCAGTTTCTAAAACTACACTACCATTACCACAATACTATGCATGTGTGTGTATTAGCGAGCAAGTTAGAGATTCTGTATTTAATCAGTGGCCCAAATCTATGAACAGAAGAAGGGTAAGGAATGATTGATAAACTACTGCTCATGTGTGGATGGAGTGAAAATTGTCTCTACTCCAGATCTCTCTCCCCTGGGCTCCAGAATATACAATTGTCCTATTTTTTTTTTCTTGCATGTCCATGGGCATCTCAAAGCCAATGCATCCCCAAAGGAATGTTTCATCCTTTTCCTCAAACTTGAATGTCCTTCGACAATCCAAATTTTTGATAAGATACCAACACCAAAGGCTAGCTACCGAGAGCAAAGACTCTTCTTGTCTGTCGTTCCTCTCTCTGATTCCTGTCCCGTCAGTCCTTCAATTCAACCTTCTAATTAGCTCTCAAATCTGGCTCTTCTTCCCCAGCCTCAGATCATTTTTTAAAATTAATTAGTTAATTTTTTTAAAAGACGGAGTCTCACCATGTTGGTCAGGCTGGTCTTGAATTCCTGACCTCAGGTGATCTGCCCACCTTGGCCTCCAAAGTGCTTGGATTACAGGCGTGAGCCACCGCGCCCGGCCCAGATCACTTTTTTAAATGAGTCAGTTTCTCATGAGTTACTGCAACAACTTAGTCTTTTGGCCTCCAGTTCCTGATCTCTTAAATGATATATTCATTTCTTCATTCTTCCAAAATTTTATTTTTTGGAATAAAAATAAGCACTTTGAATATGGTTAGTGAGAACAGAGTATTGCCTATTCTTTCAAATTCTTTCTTTGTGAAATCGCAAAAGCCAAGCACTTTGCTAGGTGCTGCTCATTCAATGGAGAGTGAGACTTCTTTCTTTCTTTTTTTTTTTTTTTTTTTTTTTTTTTGAAATGGAGTTTGCTCTGTCACCTAGGCTGGAGTGTAATGGCATGATCTCTGCTCACCAGAACCTCTGCTTGCTGGGTTCAAGTGATTCTCCTGCCTCAGTCTCCAGAGTAGCTGGCATTACAGGCATGAACCACTATACCTCGCTAAGAATTTTTTGTATTTTTAGTAGAGATAGGGTTTCGGCATGTTGGCCAGGCTGGTCTTGAACTTTTGACCTCGTGATCCGCCCGCCTCTTTCTCCGAAAGTGCTGGTAATACAGGAGTGAGCCACTGTGCCCAGCCTGGAGAGCCAGATTTCTAAAGGGTTACAGAAGTTAACAATTAAACCACTGAGTGCAGGTAAGAAGTGCAGCCATAACATAGTAAGAAGCCCCCAGAAAGAGTGCTGGATCTCGACCAGAAAGGTTTTAGGTGGTTGCCTGGAGGGTTACTTAATTAGACTTCAAGCTTCATGAAGAAAGGTTTCAGTGTTACCTTTTTTACCTCTGAGTCCTCTATTGGTGCTTAATAAGTATTTTCGGAATGAATTATACTTAAGCTCAGATCTGGATCTGAAGGATGTGTTAAAATGAGCCAAATTGGGGTGGGGAAGGAAAATGGGGTAGGGTAGTGTTTTAGACCTAAACCTTATGGAATATGGAAGAAACTGAAGAAAGTTCCCTTTAGTTGCAACATTGCTTTCTGGAGAGGTACTGAAAAGGGCAGTGATGAGCCATAACTCCAGAAATGTAGTTGAGGGCAGATTACTTAGGTAGAGCTAAATTAGCTCTAACCTAGAATGTGTATCTGATTATGTCCCTTATCTCCTTTAATGTCTTTGAAATACCCTGTGGCCTAACAAGAAGATCACAAATGACATGGGAGGCCTTCATCTTCTGCATCTGTCCAACCTTTTCAGCTCCTCTTCTGGTCACTCTGTCAAGGCAGCCTGGAACTCCTGAGACGAGAAAGGACCAGTGCTATCTTACATAGTGCTGGTGTCTTCACCCTGACCTCTGCCGTGTCTGCTTGGAGCCCCAGTGCTCATCCTTCAGGACCTTTGTTTAAATAGCACAGCCTCTGTCAAGCCTTTTTGAAAAATTAAAATTTTTATTGTAAAAATTTTCAGACATATAAAGAATATGAAAGAATAGGTAATTATCTGTATACTCATCACCCACATTCAATAATTGGCATTTTGCTATCTTAGTCTCATCTACCTATTTCTGTAAATCATATGAAATTCACTTGCAGACATTATGATATATCACACCAAAATCCATAAACATGTATTGCCTAAACATGCGTCTTATTTAACTACAATATCATTAATACAACTAAAAAAAATTGAGCAATTCTTTAAGAACATCTCATATCTGGTGTGCAGTGGCTGTAATCTCAGCGTTTTGGGATGCTGAGGAGGGAGGATCTCTTGACCCCCGAGATTGAGAGCAATGGTAACAAATCAACTCCTTCTCTTGTGCCTCTCTACAAAAAAGATTTTAAAAAATCAGCCTAGCCTGTTGGCGCGCTCCTGTAATCCCAGCTACTCTGGAAATTTAGGTGGGAGGATGACTTGAGCTCAGGAGTTCAAGGTTACAGTGAGCTATGATGCGGCCACTGCATTCCAACCTGGGCAAGTGAGAGAAACCCTAAATAAGTGATTAAAAACATCTACGTATTTATTTAAATTTATCTAATATGTTTTTAGAGGCAGGTTTTTGTTTGTTTTTTTGTTTTTTGTTTTTTTTGAGGCAGCGTTTTGCTCTTGTTGTCCAGGCTGGAGTGCAATGGTGTAATCTCAGCTCACTGCAACCTCTGCCTCCCATGTTCAAACGATTCACCTGCCTCAGCCTCCTGAGCAGCTAGGATTACAGGCATTCATCATCACGCCTGTCAAATTTTTAGAGATGGGGTTCTTCCATATTTGTCAGGCTAGTCTTGAACTCCCGACCTCAGGTGATCCGCCCTCCTCAGCCTCCCAAGTGCTGGGATTACAGGCGTGAGCCACCCCGCCAGGCCTACAGGCAGTTTTTAAATGTTTCCGTACATTCTTTCACATTAGAACAATCTCCCAGCTTTGTATTGTTGTTATTTCTTCATGACATCTTTTAATCTTTCTCTCCCACCCTCCCTCCTTTCCTTTCTTCTTTCCTTCCTTCCTCCATTCAAGTCCCCGCCTGGGCAACAGAGGAAGATCTGGTCTCTACAAAAAATAGAAAAATAATTAGCCAGGTACGGTGATGCATTTGCCTGGGGTCTCAAGTACTTGGGAGGCTGAGGTGCAAATCACTTGAGCCCTGGAAGTCGAGGCTGCAGTGAGCCATGATTTTGCCACTGCACTCCAGCCTGGGCAGCAGAGTGAGACCCTGTCACAAAAACAAAACAAAACAAGAAAAAAAGCCCATCTCATAGAATGTCCTGCATTCTAGATTTGTCTCATTATTTTCTGATGGCATCTTTTAATTTATTTCTTCTTAAATTAGAAGATAAATCTAAATGATTGATTTTTGATGAATTTGAGGGATTAGATTTAGGTTAAGCATTTTTGCCCGGACATTGTTCTTTATACTGTACTAACTTCACATCAGGAGGCTCTGTCTCGCTGATAGTGAAGACGGACTGGTGCCCCGGGGTTATTTCTCCCTTTGCAATTGACAAGTAATTTTGGAGTGGCCCTTGACACCAGGAGCCTATGTTGTTTCCCAATCACCTTTTCCTGATGATTTTAAGATCGTTAAGTTCTTTCTTTGCTTTAGTCTATTATTTTTCCACTGGTTGCAGATGGTGATTCTCCTAATTCTTCCAGTCTTTGGTATTTGTTAGAAGATACTTTTGTCAGATGGGTAGACCTCTTTCCTGCCTTCCTTTGACCCCCAGTCTTTCCAAAAGGTTCCCATGGCAGCTTCACATTACTTCTGCCATAACAGCCTTGAAACTCAGGTAGGTTGGCACTAAATTGTAATTGAGTGTGACATGTTTGCGCTTTATGGTCTAGAGTACGTTCTACAGCCTGTAAGATCTATAAATGGTTCTTACACTCGAGCGTGCAAACAAACCACTTGGATAGCTTGGCTAAAACCCAATATCCTAGGGCCCACCCACAGCAATTCTTAAGTAGGTCAAGAGTATCGCAGACTAGGAAGGGAGGTCGGCCTTGAAAGTTAACATTTTTCAGAAGCTTCCAGGTGATGTTAGTGGTTCACTGACCGGACCAAATTTTGAGTAGCACTGACCCAGAAGATGTACTGCATGGCGTTATAGTGAAGAGACAGGGAAGGATAAACACACAATTAGTGGGTGGCCAAATACAGAGCAAAGGCAAGGGATGTGTAGGAATGAATCTACAATGAGGACAACTTAGTGCAGTACATGGAAAGAAGTACATTTCTGATTACCAGCTTTGAGGAAGGTAAAGAATAAAATGGTAGATCCCCCAAGTAACCACGGAGGGATTCGAACCCTCAATCTTCTGATCCGAAGTCAGACGCCTTATCCATTAGGCCACGTGGTCCTTAGCTGGGGAGCCCTTCAACTTGCTGACAGAAAATAATTTTCTCTCCATTGTACTAAGTATAGTGAAATCATTATTGTAAAGCAAGGAATTTCCAACCAGTAGAAAAAACTTACGGTCCGTCTGAGGAGAGACAAAGTTTAATCTAACGATAAAAAAAAATACTGCAACCGTGTTCGCAGCCGCCGCTCCGCTCTCCAACGCCAGCGCCGCCTCTCGCTCGCCGAGCTAGGCCAAAGGAGAAGGTGGGTAAGACAGGAGGCTCGTACAAAGCTGACTGCCCGCAGATCCACCGGTGGTAAAGCACCCAGGAAGCAGCTGGCTACAAAAGCCGCGCGCAAGAGTGCACCCTCTCACCTTGAATTGTTGATAAATTGTTTAATCAAAAAAAAAAAAAAAAAGTGCACCCTCTACTGGAGGGGTTGAGACACCTCATCGTTACAGGCCTGGTACAGTGTGGCCCCCGTGAAATTAGACGTTATCAGAAGTCCGCTGAACTTCTGACTCGCTAACTTCTTTCCAGCGTCTGGTGCGGGAAATTGCTCAGGACTTTAAAGCAGATCTGCGCTTCCAGAGCGCAGCTATCCGTGCTTTGCAGGAGGCAAGTGAGGCCTATCTGGTTGGCCTTTTTGAAGACACCAACCTGTGTGCTGTCCATGTCAAACGTGTGACAATTAGGCCAAAAGACATGCAGCTAGCACGCCGCATACGTGGAGAACGTGCTTCAGAATCCACTATGATGGGAAACATTTCATTCTCGGGAAAAAAAAAAATCTTCTTCCTACTATTGGCAGTTCTGAACGTTATTTTTTTTTCCATGGGGTCAAAAGGTACCTAAGTATATGATTGTGAGTGGAAAAATTGGGGACACAAATCAGGTATTGGCAGTTTTTCTATTTTCATTTGGGTATGAATTTTTAATATAAAGTGGAGATGTAAAGCATTAATGCAAGTTAAAAATGTTTCAGTGAATAAGTTTCAGCAGTTCAACTTCATAATAGTTATCAATAAACCTGTTAAATTTTTCTGGACAATGCCAGCATTTGGATTAAAAACAAAGAAAAAAGCAAACAAACAAAAACAGCCGGGTGTGGTGGTGAGTGCCTGTTGTCCCAGCTACTTGGGAGGCTGAGGCTGGAGGGTCGCTTGAGCCCAGGAGAACTGGGTTGTAGTGTGCTATGCCGATCGGGTGTCCCCACTAAGTTTGGCATCAATATGGTGACCTCCCGGGAGCGGAGGACCACCAGGTTGCCTAAGGAGGGGTGAACTGGACCAGGTCAGAAACGGAGCAGGTCAAAACTCCCATGCTGATCAGTAGTACGATCGCACCTGTGAATAGCCACTGCACTCCAGCCTGGGCAACATAGCGAGACCTCATGTCTAACCAAAAAAAAAGAAAAGAAAGTAAATATCTTATTGACGGCAACTAAATGGAGTTTGTAGCATTTTATCATAGAGTAGATTTCATCCATTCACTACACTTTTCTGAGTTGTCCTACATGCAAGTACACGTTTTTAATGTTGCCTGTCTTCTGTGCTGTTCCTGTAAGTTTGCTATTAAAATACATTAAACTATCAAAAAAAAAATACTGTGAATTTTCAACTAGGTAACTACCAGGGGCAGGAATATGGTACTTCAATAACTACTAATAGAGTGCTTTATCTTTTGATTGGCAGAGAGAAGGGCCACAATGAGAAAGGAATGCTTGAGTTGAGAGCTGGAGAGGCGAAGACAGAACCAGATTGCTTTCCACATGCAGAGAATCACCGCTGCCTTACGATGCTTCCAGGTAAAGATTGTGGGGTTAAACACAAAAATTTGTTTTTGCATACTTTGCAAATACCGCTCAAACAACACTAAAATATACATCCAAATAGGGAGAGGAGAAAACAGAAACAAAATTTTGTAATCTAGAAAACTGATTGAGGAGTCCCTGATTTTGACAGCCCTGAGAAAGCTAAATCCTAAACCAGGAGTGGGAAAAGGAAAGAGAGGTAGATGGTCACTATTGAACCCCCATTTCTGTCCCTTTTCCCTATGCCACGCTCAGAAATTGTCAGTACATCTTCATCTGGAAACTACCTGTTTGAGCTGAATTTAGCCTTCCTCCAACCCCCTTAAATTCACATGTTGAAGCCCTCATCTCCAGTACTTCCGAAAGTGACAGTATTTCATCTGCAAAATGGAGAAATAGAATGAAATAATATTTACAAATAAATAAAAGGGAAAAAAGAATGGGGCAATATTTGGAGAGTCATTAAAGGTGGTAAATAAGGTAAATTGAGATCACGAAGGGAGGGCCGTAATCATAAGGGCTGGTGTCCCTATAAGAAGATATTAGGACGTGGACACAGAGAAAAGATTATTTAAAGGCAGAGGGAGAAGATAGTTACCTGCAAGCCAACAAAAGAGGCCTCAGGGAAAAAAATCAATCAAACAATCACCTTGATCTTGGACTTCTAGTTTCCAGAACTGTGAGAAAGTGATTTCTGTTTTCTAGGCCATCCAGTCTGTAGTATTTGTTACAGGAGCACTAGTTAACTAATACATTGTCCTTCCTCCATCTTGAAAGACTGGAGGTTTATTTTCATTCATTCATTCATTCATTTATTTGCAATGGAGTTTTGTTCTTGCTGTTCGAGCTGGAGTGCAACGGGCGATCTGGGCGCACTGCAACCTCCGCCTCCCGGGGTCAAGCGATTCTCCTGCCTCAGTCTCCCTAGTAGTTGGGATTACAGGCATGTGTCACCACACCTGGCTAATTTTGTATTTTTAGTAGAGACCAGGTTTCTCCATGTAGGTCAGGCTAGCCTCGGCCGCCCAAAGTGCAGGGATTACAGGCGTGAGCCACCGCCCCGGCCTTACTTTCTTGAAAAAGCAAAATATCGGGTTTCTAGGCTGGAGGATTGATTCTCAGACTTTTTCCCACATCACAATCGCCTGGAAGGGTATTTAAATCAGACTCGGCGGCTCGCGTCCAGTTTCTGATTCAGTAGGTGTGGGGTTTTCTTTTTTCCGTGTTCCCTGATACTGCCGACCCTGAGGCACTTCTTGAGAACCGCTGGGCTGAAGGAAGTTAAGCCATGGGGCTAGTGGAAAACGATGAGTTCAATAAATGTTAGCGGCTTGTTTGGGGTTATTGTTGTGAACTGATTGGCACGTGTACACAATAGATACCAGAGGGCCTGCGGATTCTGACGGAGAAGTGATTGTTTAGGGAAGAGATGTTATTCATGCTAGGCTTTTGAAGCCCAGCTGGTTGAGGATGGAGCGGGTGTGCGGATAGGTTTCAGTGAAGCAAGGGCTAGCTAGGCCAGGTCCTGCAGGGCAGGGCGAGGCTGGGATTCTCTTCCTGAAGAGGGAGAAGTCTAGTGCATTTACGGAAAGTGGTGGTACAAACTTCATAACCGTTCTTATTATTGTTTCACTGCAAATCTAAACCCAACACACAGACTTTTTCTCGAAAAAGAGAAATTCGAGAACTGGAAAGACTGGACTTGACAACTGTTTTTAATATATGGAACATTTAGCTGGGTTTGCGGATAATATTTAATCAGGCAGTTCCCTTATTTTTCTCAACAAAGCCTTAGGGAAACTGGGAAAAGAGATCAAGTCAAACAATAAATTGTTTGGGAGGGAGATAAGACTAGATTCTTACCTTACAAAGAAAAAACAGAGGCACGTGGCCTCGTGGCGCAACGGCAGCGCATCTGACTCCAGATCAGAAGGTTGCGTGTTCAAATCACGTCGGGGTCAACGATAACAGCCTTTTGGAAGGGGGCAAAGTGATCTGTACTGAGATATGTTTAGTCAGTCAACCTGGGTAAAGAACTCAAGAACTTGATGACAGCGATTAAGGCAGGAAGGACACCTTCTGTTGTTATCTGCATTCACGCTTTGGTGGGATTGTCTCTTTTGACCTTGGCTTGCTGTTAGGACTCTCAAATGAGGAATTCCCCTCGTGGACTGTCTCTCTTTGGCCACCTCTTTAAGGTGAAATTAAACGCTCTCCTCTGGCATCAGATACCTTTTTCTCCAGGTAAACCCCTAAACGTTGGCGCCTTTTCCATGCCCATCCCCTGACTTCTTTGCTTCATGACTCTTCTTTGCTTATCTGCCTGCAATACTTCATGCCTTCTTCTCAGCTTCATCCCCACTCCACCTGGAGTCAGGAACTTGGAGCCATCCTGGACAATAGCTCTTCTTTGCTTCTCAATGGAATCCTAAGTTGTGCTGAGTTTTACCTCCTCATGTGTCATATCCCATCTAGCTACTTCTCTCCATTATTACAATAGCCTTTTTGCTTCCATCTTTTATCTCTTGCCAGGGATATTGACATGAATCTTCTGTTTGTTTTTGTTTTTGTTTTGAGACAGAGTGTCACTCTGCCGCCCAGCCTGTGGTGCACTGGCACGATCTTGGCTCACTTCAACCTCCCCCTCCCAGGTTAAAACAATCCTCCCGCCTCAGCCTCCCGAGTAGTTGGGACTACAGGCATGTGCCACTATGCCTGGCTGTTTTTTGTATTTTTAGTAGAGACGGGGTTTCACTATGTTGGTCAGACTGGTTTCGAACTCCTGGCCTCAGGTGAGCTGCCTGCCTTGTTCTCCCAAAGTGCTGGGATTACAGGCGTGAGCCAGCACGCCTGCCAACTTGTCATTTATTTTTTATTTTTTTTTAAACAAGCAAGTATTTTCTATTTTACTGTATTCCTAAAAGGTGTATAATTAGAGTTCTGTTAAAGTTCTATACTGGTATTGCACAGAAATTATTTTCTTGCTCCACATTTCACTGTTAGTAATTGTATTAGTTTGCTACAGTTGCCATAACAAATACCATGGACTCAGAGGCTTAAAATACAGAAATTCATTTGCTCACACTGAAACCACCTTGGCAGAATTACAAGTAATGACAGAAATCTAACATGACTGACTCCATCTTACTTCTCACCTCACAGGCTAAATTGGTTTTTTGCTTATTCTAGTGCAGAGGCCAAGGTAACTACAAGAGGAATTCTGTTTACAGTTAAACTTTGAGGCAAGGAAAACTGACCTCACCTTCTTTTGGGGAGATTGAAGCTGCAGTCAGAAGAACAGGTAAGAATTACGGTAGGATCCTGAACTTTGCTAAAGAATATCATAAAACAATAACTTGCCACTGCTTAGCTTGTTTTTCTAAAAGTTGCTTACTGCCCCCATAGTCACTAACTGGGGGAGTTGCAAGATACATAACTTCCTGGCAGGGCGCAGTGGCTCATGGTCTAATCCCTTCCTTTTGGGAGGCCAAGGCGGGTGGATCACCTGAGGTCAGGGGATCGAGACCAACCTGACCAACATGATGACACCCCGTTTGTACTAAAAATACAACATAATTATCCAGGCATGGTGGCGGGTGCCTGTAATCCCAGCTACTCGGGACATCTCAAAAAAAAAAAAATTTATAACTTCCCCAGGTGTTCTTATACATAACATCACTATCGTGAAACTTAAAAACTGGGTCAGTGCGATGGCTCATGCCTGTAATCCCAGCACTTTAGGAAGCTGAGGCTGGTGGATGACCTGAGCTCAGGGGTTTGAGGCCAACCTGGCCAGCATGGTGAAACCTGTCTCTACTAAAAATACAAAATACAAAAATTAGCTGGGTGTGGTGGTGGGCGCCAGTAATCCTAGCTACCTAGGAGGCTGAGGCAGGAGTACTGCTTGAACCTGGGAGGTGGAGGTCGCAGTGAGCCGAGATCGTACCATTGCACTCCAACATGAGCAACAAGAGTGAAACTCCTTCGCAAAACAAACAAAAAAATTGGTATTTGAGACATTTCTCGGTTCAGCTTTTCAGCAGATCAAAAGATGCCACTTGATCCTGAGATCCCTGAGCCCAGTACAGATATTTAATCAATACAGTATTGCAATAAAGAAGAGTAGAGTATGAACTTAATTTAAATTTGTGGCACAATGTGTGGGCTCACTGCAACCTCCGACTCCCGGGTTCAAGCAATTCTCCTGTCTCAGCCTCCTGAGTGGCTAGGACTATGGGTGCACGCCGCCCCGCCTGGCTAATTTTATTTTCGTATTTTAATAGAGATGGGGTTTTACCATGTTGCCTAGGCTGATCAAGAACTCCTGAGCACAGGCAATCCGGCTGCCTCAGCCTTCCAAAGTGCTGGGATTACAGGCGTGAGCCATCGCGCCCGGCATGACTGGGCACTTTAAAGGGAGAGTGAAAGAACAGAAAAGGGGGTGAGCAGGGCTCAGTGGAGTCAGGGAAGTGAAAAAGTACAGAAATCAGAAAGAGGAGATTGGTTCATATTAACCCCATCTGGGTTTGCTAACTGGTGCTTACAGAAGTTAAGCTCCTACCTTCCCACAGAAGTGGGAGACAGGGGCTCTATCTTCAAGTGTTGTTTGGAGTGACAGTGGATTCTTTAGGCAGTCTCGAGTTTTCTCAGGCAGGCATTTTAAGAGAGACTAGGGTCATCTTAGGGATGTGGTTTTGAGCTGTTAGAAACTATGTTAGTGTCTTTCGTCTTTTAAGGTCAAGGTTGAGGCTTAGTTGAGAAGAATGTACGGAGGAGCCTAGCTAGAGTTTGGTCAAGGAGAGAATCTTTTTCATTTGACACAGCAGAAATAGTGTGGCAGGCCAGGTCTCCCTAATGGCTGAACAGGCAGGCCTCCATGACAACTCTTTCAGTACTGAATGAATGGTTAAGTTAAATATTAAAAGCTAAAAAAAGTCAGTGCCCTGATACAAAGGCTGGAATATAACCAAAGCCCACCAAGAGTACGTCTTTAAATGCATGCACACTTACATGTAGCCATATAGCTTAGAAGGTATATAAGCCCTGGAAAACTGTGATTTTGAGTTGGTTGGGCCATAATTTCCAGGCCCTCTCCCTGTATCCAGTTACAGAAATAAACTCCTGGCTGGGCTTGTGGCTCACGCCTGTAATCCCTGCACTTTGGGAAGTCAAGGCAGTCAGATCACCTGAGGTCAGGAGTTTGAGACCAGCCTGGCCAACATGGTAAAACCCTGTCTCTACTAAAAATACAAAAATTAGCCAGGCATAGTGGTATGTGCCTGTAATCTTGGAGTAACTGGGATTACATTACTGGGGATGCTGAGACACAAGAATCACTTGAACCCGGGAGGTGGAAGTTGCAGTGAGCAGAGATCACGCCACTGCACTCTAGCCTGAGTGACAGAGCAAGACTCAGTCTGAGGAAAAAAACACAACAAAAAAGAAAAAGAAACTCCTTTCTAGTTCATTTGCGTCTCATTATCAGGCCTCAAGAATAAGCAGCCTGACCCTCAGTTTGGCCAGAGAGCAGTAGTAGCAGTATTGTTCAGTTAGAAAAGTGAAAAATAATAAGAAACTCAGAAGAGTAACAGGAGAGAATTGGCTAAATAAATTCATTATTTATAATAGAGCCTGGGTGACAGAATGAGACTCTATCTCAAAAAAAAAAAAAAAGATAAAGGATGAAATTTGCAAGGATAAGCCTATACTTGATCCAGATATAGTACATTGATGTAAGCAGGATGGCCTCTGACTGATAATGTGAGTGCCAAGAGTGGAGAATGTGGGACTTAGGGGGGAAATCACAGACTATTTACACCAAAGCAGGATTTTGGACTATTAGGAGAGTTACCTATGATTTTAAAAAAGAGTGAGAGGACAGAGAAAAGAACCTATATACTGATCCACAGTCTAGGGAGATGTAGTTTTGTATGTTTTCGTAGATGACAGATTACTCTGTATCAGGAAAGATGCATTGAATAGTTCAATTGTAATTATTGGGATTTTGCAACATGATGCAGAGTAACATGTAGAAGTCACCTTTAAAAATAACCTTGGGCAATTCATCAGGCTGATCTTGAACTCCTGGCCTCAAGGGATCCTTCTGCCTTGGCCTACCAAAGTGCTGGGAGTGCCTAGCTTACTGTCTATATTAACATGACTTTACTATTCCACTATTTTCATCAAAATATCTTTACTATTCCCTCCCTCCCTCCTCTTTTTCTTTGTCTCTCCCTCCCCTCCCCTCCCCTTCCCTTCCTTTCTTTCTTTTTCCTTTGTCACCCAGGCTGGGTTGCATTTAATGGGCCATCTCGGCTCACTGCTGCAACCTCCTCCTCCCGGGTTCAACGATTCTCCTGCCTCAGCCTCCAGAGTAGCTGGGATTATAGGCATGTGCCAACACGCCCGGCTAATTTTTGTATTTTTAATAGAGACAGGGTTTCACCATGTTGGCCAGGCTGGTCTCGAACTCCTGAGCTCAAGCTATCCACTCGCCTCGGCCTTCCAAAATGCCGGGATTACAGGCGTGAGTGTCTTTTTCACTTTGAAAGTCTCCAAGGGTCACGTATCAGCAGACTTTCTGCTTACTTCTACGTTCAAACGTTCTGAGAATTTGTTTAGAGACAGGGTCTCTGTCGCCAGGCTGGAGTGTAGTGGCGCGATCTCGGCTCACTGCAACCTCTGCCTCCCAGGTTTAAGCGATTCTCCTGCCTCAGCCTCCCCAGTAGCTGCGATCACAGGCGTACGTCGCCACGCCTGGCTAATTTTTGTGTTTTTAGTAGAGCTGGGGTTTCATCACGTTGGCCAGGCTGGTCTCGAACATCTGAGGTCAAGTGATTAGCCCGCCTCGGCTTCCCGAAGTGCTGGGATTACAGGCGTGAGCCACCGCAATGTTTTTACTTATTTACTTATTTCTCTGTTCAAATGTTTATTCAGAATATTTAGACATAAGATTTGATTGGATTTTTAAAACATTATAGATAGAGAACATGCATTCTCACTTTTTTACTAATTAAGGACGATATGATGGTAGATATGAAAAGCGAAACAAACCGTCTTAGCACCGTCTGGTAATGGTGGTTCTTTGGTAGAATTCTTTCCTGCCGCGCGGGAGACTTAAGGTCGGTTCTTGCACAAAGCAGCTGACGTTTTTACACCGAACATTTTCAATGAGAATTGCAAGTAAAAAATGTTTGGAAATAATAATGACTCCCTCCGGTATCCAGGAATGGCCGAAATTTGCCCAGGGATTAATGACTTCACCTTTATAAATTACGCCAGTTAGCCTGCGCCTGGTTTTCCAATGACTCGAAATACACTCCCGTCCGAACTCCAGCGAACTTCATCTTCAGCTGATTCGAATTTTCCCAGGGAGATTTTTAAACCTCTGGTGTTTGAAAGTGGCATGCCGCCCGATATGGATGGTCAGTGGACACTTCTCATTCTTCAGGATAATTTGGCAAACAACGAACCATTTAGAATTAGGAAGATGCCAAGAATTGTAGCCTGTAATAGATGCTTGAGAAGAAGCTTGTTGTGCCAGCAGAGTGGCGCAGCGGAAGCGTGCTGGGCCCATAACCCAGAGGTCGATGGATCGAAACCATCCTCTGCTAGGTGTATGTGAACCTTTTACTTGAAGGCTAAGATCTTCTCCCCCAAAAAAACAAAAAAGGTGGGGGGTTTTAAAGATCTCCTCCCCCAAAAAAACAAAAAAGGTGGGGGTTTTTAAATGAGGCGAGCTAAACGGTAGCGGACCTGTCCCGTTTTAAGACTCCCCCAGGTATACTGGTAGAAATGCAAATTTGCAGTCTTCAGTAACTGTAAATCCTACTAATTCTTTGTGGAGAGGCTTTCAGTGTTTTAGATAGGGAGACGATTTAGGGGTTGGCATACGCCCCGTAGTGAAGTCTTTCGTACTTTCTACATCAGACAAGTCTTGCAGTTTGCAATATCTCTTTTAGCCAATATCTAAATCTTCAAAATTTTTATTTTGTTTTTTAACCAGGATGAGTGACGTTCCAGAACTGTTGTTAGGCTGTCAAAATGAACGAATTTAAAGATATCTGTAAAAAAACACATATATTCCTCATGGGAATATATCCAGAGTGGTTGAGGAGGCACGTAGTCGTGGCCGAGTGGTTAAGGCGATGGACTTGAAATCCATTGGGGTTTCCCCGCGCAGGTTCGAATCCTGCCGACTACGGTGAGATGTTTTCTTTTCAGGTAGAGGAAATCCGCTGCACTGCCTGTGCAATCACACAGAATAACATGGAGTAGTGCTTTTTATTTTTCTGCTATTATCTTTCTCCATAAAAGTGGAAGCAGGTAGTTTTAGTCCTTTCGTGTAACAAGACATAGAGAAAAAATTTTGAAGGGTTACATGGGAAAGCACTTGAAAATACTAGTAACTTCTGACACTGCCATAAAAATCATGGAAAAACGGTCAAGCTGTTTTGCCTTTAAGTCTTCCTGAAATGCTGTCTTCCTATCTGAAATCCAGCTCATGTCTGACTTCCCAAACTGTGGTTGCTTTTAACTTGTGGAATCAGTATCTCAAACAGATCCTTTCTCGTTCCCCTCCTATCATCGTACTTTCTGAGACCAGAATTGCAGAGAGGAAACATCAGATAGAGAATCTCCGAAACTGTTTCACAGATGTCTTAAGAGATTTCTAAGTTTCGATATTTTCTTTTATAAATCCGTAAGTAGAAAAACGTATCATAACCAAAAAGTTCAGTAAATGCACTATTGTGACTAATCAAGGAAACCTTCCTATTCATCATCTGTGTGGGAAGATCAGAACAAGATTTTGGAAAGGTGAGTTCTGTTCTTGCTTTCCACCTGCCAGAGCAGTTTTGTTGCTTTCTTGGAATCTGGCAATACGCCCCTATTTTGAGACACCAGAGTAAACAGCGCTCTGATTGGACCAATTCCAAGAACTTCATTGACACTAGCAAAAATCTGCCAGGAAGTGAGTGTATTGTTGGCCCCATGGTGTAATGGTTAGCACTCTGGACTTTGAATCCAGTGATCCGAGTTCAAATCTCGGTGGGACCTACTGTTCTTTTAGTGCTCTTCCCTTCTCTCATATTACTGTTGTACATCGAGGAGCGTACATCTGAACACTTATGCACCTTAACATCCCATCCCAGTCGGAAGCATGATGCTTACCTGCAGAACAGCATCCTCTAATCTTTCACCTGGCATTTCACATCTGACCTCTCTTGCCCCTCCTCTCTCGTTGGACACGAGTTCCCCAGATTTAGATTATCATACCAAGTTTAAGGATACATCTTTCACCTTTCAGACCTCAGTTCTTTCCTTTTTTGAACAGTACTCAAATGGGTTCAAGTTTTATCAGTTTCTAAGATGTACTTGGTCCAGGTATGTTTGTAGTGCATGTGACTCTCTTGGAGCCTCTGCTATGCGGGATGCAGATAGCGTTAATTAAATAAATACTAGTAGAATATTGCATCAAATAGATGACATGCTCTGTAATCAATATGTATAGATATTCATGAAATTAGTAGTTGGGGGTGGCCTCATGGTGTAACAGTTAGCATTCTGAACTTTGAATCTAGCTATCTGAGTTCAAATCTCAGTGGGACCTGCTTTGGTTTTGGTGACCCCGTTGTCCTTTGTGCTTCTCTTAAATCATCAACACATCCTGGTCTGTGGATTTACCTTCTCATTTGTGCTTTCTTCTCCCGATTCGCAAGTGTCATTAATTCCTGATTCTCATTTCTGGCTTCTAAGTAGCATCGTGTCCTTGCACAATGTTGGTTTTTTTCTTTTCTTTTTTTTTTTTCGGGGGGGCTTTTCGGCAAAAACCGGAAAGCCTCCTAGACAAATTCTAAAAGAGCTGTAACACTAATCTCGGTTTTTAATCTTAATACCCACTCTTCCCTGAGTTTCCAAAGGCAGTCAGATCCTCTAGTTATTTGTGTGCTCAGGGTGCTTAATGGTTCTGTGTCAGACGCCCCTTCTGCAAATCTTTTCTTCTTTGGAGGCCCCTCAAAATGCAAGGATTTACATAAGAATTGTCTCAGCAACCGCCTCATGTAAGGATCCCATAGTATATTGGTCACCACTCTGGATGAATCCAGGAATTTGAGTCCAAATCTCTTTGAGACTTTAGCAACGTCTTGGTCAATTTTCCTCCAATTTCTCCTAAATCATTAGCCCACCTTCGAGGTGTACCCACATGGCTGCAAGCACTGCCAATTACCTCCCGCCAATCAACATGGAGCCCTGCCCTGGAGAAAGTTGTCTCTACCTACTGACCTCTGAAATTTTAGCCGTACTCCTCTTTTACTTAATGTCTCTTTTTGCCTTTTTGCCCAGAGTTTCTCAGATTCTGGTAAGTTAGAATCTTGGCCCCAGTGATTAAGAGTTTATATTTTACAGTCCCCAATCTCAGTTTCTTTTCTAGAGCCTATTTAAAACATTCCGTCTGCTTCTAAGCAGTAACACTGTCCTTAAAATGTTTGGACTGCACAATGGCACAGTTGTACATATCTTAGAGCCTCTACTGTCTGTACTCAGTTGAGGCTCCATCCAAACTCCTTAAGCTAATGTATTGTCCACATTATTTGAAAGATGAACCAGTATGTTAAAAGTACACATTAGTCTTCAGTAGAAATTCAAATTCCATGTCCTGGTGACTTAATGTCCAGCATCTAGGCTTCAAATCTCAGAGGACCTGTGTCACTTTTGGTAACCTTGCTCTTGAGTTGACCCAAATGGACAAGTGCACTTTGGCATGAATAGATACTCTCTCAGACTTGGACTTGTTCTTTTCCAGAGCAACATCCAGCTTCTTGCTCTTTCCTCTGGCTGCTGAAAGTTGTCCTCTGCCCATCACCCTCATGTGTCCCTAGAAGTTCTTTTTTTGAAAGCTTTGCTTTGCTGGAGCCTGAAGTCAGTTAGAGTCCTGTAAGTTAATTATCTGCTGGGGGGAGTAAAGGTTCGTGTGTCAGAGGCCCCACCTGTGAGTTTTTTCTTCTTCAGAGCTCACTCTGAATTCTCCATATGCTACCTGGGCTCAGGCACGAAAATGAGCAAACCACAAATTGAGTCATCCGGGAATCTGCATTTTTCTCCCTATGGGAAGCCCTCTATTAGTGTTCCTTACATTGAATCTGTGCCCGTTTTAAAGATTAACTGACCAGATGCAACAGTATACACGTCTTCCCTAGAACCTTTGTTATACAAAGGTACCATGGTATAATGGTTAACACTCTGGACTCCAAACACATTGATCCCAACTGTTGCCGGGACTCTAAATTCCTTCTGTTGACTCTCTCTACAGTTCAAAACATATCCTCCAGTGTTCTCAATAACAACAAAAGAAGAGTCCCATGAACTCCTCTGACCTGTAAAAATTGTTCCAGAAAAAGCCCTGTAAACTTTTTCTTCTATTTAACCCTTATTCATGGCACTGTCTTAGCAGCTCTGTATACCTTCCTATTGCTGCTGTAACAGTTATCGCAAACTTGGTGGTTCGACACACTATGAATTTATTTTTTGTTTTTATTTGTTTTATTTATTTTTTAAAGATAGAGTCTCACACTATCACTCAGGCTGGATATGATTGTGTAGTGGCGCAATCATAGCTCATTGCAGCCTCAAACTCTTGGGTGCAAGTAATCGTCCTCTGTCAGCCTCCCAAGTAGCAAGGACTACAGGTGTGCACCACCATCCCTGGCTATGACAATGCAAATTAAATTTTTTTGCAGTTCTGGATATCAGAAGTTTATAATAAAAGTATTAGCAGGGCTGTGTATCTTCTGGAAACATCACGAGATAATTCATTTTCCTCGATTTTTCAGCTTCTAGTGGCCCCTTCCTTGTATCACTTCTTGCTTCTATAGTTACATTTTCTACTACTGATTGAACCTCCTGCCTTCCTTTTATAAGGACCCTCTTGATTACACCGGACCCACTTAGATAATCCAGGATAATCTCCCCATGTCAAAATCCTCAATGACACCCAATCTGCAAAATTCCTTTATTAGCTTAAGGTAACATAAGGTAACATATTCACAGGTTCTGGGGATTGGTTATGGACCTATTTTGGGGGTCATTATTTAGCCTACGATGACTTCTATTAACAAATAGTAGGCATTTGTTAATGCTCTTTAATCTATCAGTTATGGCTTTTTTTTTTCAAGAAGATAATGTATAGATTTACATCAGACTTACACACAAGTTGCAATAGGAAAATCTTACAGAAAGGCTCTATGATGGAATGATTAGCATCTGAACTCAGATTTGGCAAATTTCTGATGTCTTGCATTTTTATCTTCTCAATATACTCCCTCCCAGCCATAGGATCCACTGCTCTATGGCCGATCAGGCCTTCCTGAATATATTAGTTATCTCTTGTATAACAAATTGCCCCTAAATTGGCAGCTTAAAACAATAGACACATATCTCACATGAGATATCATGAAAGTAATATCCTATCACATTTTGTGTATTCTGTAGATTAGGAGCAGGTCACTAAATCCAGCCGACATTCAAAGGGAAGAGAATACACAAGAAGTGTGACCAACATGCTGTTAAACAGTCTGGAGACGTCATGGCAGAATAAGCCCTAATTGGAGCTGGTCTATTGCTATGACTGATACTTTGCAGACACCTTCTTTTGCTTGGTTAGGAAGTGCTGTATTGGGAGCAATTCCTGCTACCTTTCAATTGGAAAAATTATCTCTTGGCCTCACTTTTTTAAAATTAGTTTTCCTTTGTGTATCCTCCTTTATAATTAAGCCAGTATTGAAAACTTGACTGCTACTGTCTTCTTATATCACGCCTGAACAAATGAATTAGAATCTATAGGGATAATGCCCTGACATGAATACTTCTCAAAAGTTCCTCATGGATTCAGATGTGCAGCATGGAGAACCACTGAGCTAATTTTTCCCTGACCACCCTAGTTAACTTGCCACCACTCCTATGCATTTAGCATCCTTTGACATACTGTGCATTTTATTTTGCTTTTCTTTCTTTCTTTTTTTTTCTTTTTTCTTTTGTGAGACTAGTTCTCACTTTTTCACCCAGGCTGGAGTGCAGTGGCACAGTCTTGGCTCACTGAACCTCAACCTTCCAGGTTCAAGTGATCCTCCTGCCTCAGCCTCCTGAGTAGCTGGGACTACAGATGTGTGCCACCACACCCAGCTAATTTTGGTATTTTTTGTAGAGATGAGGTTTCACCATGTTGCCCAGGCTGGTCTTGAACTCCTGAGTTCAAGGGATCTGCCTACCCTGGCTTTCCAAAGTGCCATGATTATAGGTGTGAGCCGCTGTGCTTGGCCTGTATTTTCCTTTATAAATTGTTTATTGCTTATTTCGACATAATTAGGTTTCACCAGGGCAGGGAATTTTGTGTGTCGTATATACATCTGTTCTTAGAACAATGCCTGGAACATATGAGATGCTCAATAAATATTCATCAAAAGATCAAATGAAGCAAAGAACCAATGAAACTTTCAGGTCCAGATTTGTTTGCTGCGCTTTATAATTCCTAATCTGAACACCATCAAGACCAAGCAATATTTTTTCTTTCTGGAACACTTTAGAATTTGTAGGAAACTGAAGCTTTAAAAAATAAAAGTTCGTACATTTCTTGGCCTGCTATGTTTTGATGCTGATTTGAGACTTAATATGTTTGATATTTATTAGGTCATTCATTGGTACCTCCGTAGAGTATACTGTTTTAATCCCGATCATATTCTTAATTTCTTTGCTTTGCTTTTGAGACAGGGTCCTACTCTGTCACTCTGTTACCCTGGCTGGAGCGCAGTAGTGCGATTATGGCTTGACGCAGCCTCCCCAGCCCAGGCTCAGCTGATCCTCCCACTGCAGCCTTCCAGGCACCAGCCACCACACCAGGTTAATTTTTTATGTATTTTGTAGAGCCGGAGTCTCGTCATGTTGCCTAAGCAATCCTCCAGCATTAGGCTCCCAAAGTGCTGGGAAGACAGGTGTGAGCCACTGTGCCTGGCCTTATTTTTTTTATGCCACATCATGTCAAAACACACACATGCACAATATTATTGTTTTTGTAATTTTATTGGGTACAGGTGGAAAAGCAGCCCCTGGTATTCAGGAACTGGCCTGACCCTACTCACTAGGCCTGCATATTGTCAGGAACTGGCCACGCAGTCACTGCTGGATCATGGGGTTCCTCTGCTGTGCCTAATCTCACAGAACATTAGCATCAGACTGACTTTTCTGATTGTGATGAAATGAGACAGAAACAACCAAGGAAAGGTTGGGCATGGTGGCTCATGCCTATAATCCTAGGACTTTGGGTAAACCAAGGTGGGTGGATCGCTTGAGCCCAGGAGTTTGAGGCCAGCCTGGGCAACTTAGTGACGTAGTGAGACCTTGTCTCTATAAAAAGAAATTTATATTTTTTAATTTAGAATTTAAATAAAATTTAAAAAGATAAAAATCACAAAACTAAGTATCATTTTTGTCACATTTCTTTGTACAAAATAAGCAAAACAAAACCAAAACCCCTCAAATGGCCCCATGATTCTTCGAGATACAATCCAAAATCTAGGGTCTGACATTCAGAACCAATCACAGTTGGACTGTAACCCATCATTTTACCACTTTACCAGTCACCCACTTGGGCTTCTAGGAGTGGCGACGGTTATTTCTCAGATGCGTTAGTGCCATTATACGGCAGGCATCCTTCTGAGAATCCTACCTAGGAGTGTCCAGGGATGCAACAATAGACAAAGCTGGTTTAATGATGGTGTTCATATACATGACCCAACAGAAAAGACAAAGTCTAATTTGATTTTAGAAACCGGAACAGTCACTAATCCCGTTCTTCCTTTTTAATTTTTCTTATTTTTTCCTTAAAAAGTGTATTTTGCCATCTTTATTGGAGTCCATTCCTCCCTCCTTGTCTCCTCTTTAGTTCTTCTTCCTTATGAGAGTACGAAGGCCATTTATCCATCATTTCCATCACCAAAAACATTTGGTGAAACAATAGGAATTGCCAAATTCAACTGTTGAGTAAAGAAATGTATCAAGAAAACATTAAACACGTGACGAGGTGGCCGAGTGGTTAAGGCGATGGACTGCTAATCCATTGTGCTCTGCACGCGTGGGTTCGAATCCCATCCTCGTCGCTCAGCAGTTCCTGCTACTCAGGCTTTTGGTTCCTCTTGAGTGAGGTAATTCTCTGGTATATGTCCCTTATATACTCAGTGAGAATGAGGTGTTTTTTTGTTTTGTTTTGTTTTTTTGTTTTTTTTTTAGCTCCCTTTAAGCGAGGTATTCTTCAGTATGTATTAGAACACTAATGTGTGCTGGCACTAGCAATCTTCTGTCGGTAACATGAATACTGATCACATTTTATAAGGGAATGAAAAATTACGGTATTTCAGCTTTGCTCGCTCCGCGCAGGCAGGGGTGTACCAACCGCTGCTTCAGATCCCCAGCACTTTGTTGTAGCCGAAAACTGATTTCCGACCCTCCGATTTTTTTGCTTAACCCCTAAATAGCGGCTGGCCTTTCTCCTTATCTAGGTGTGATCCGGTGGTTGTTAATTACATACAACTGAGGAGATTTCTCACAGTTCCCGAGTCTCCTCCCCTGCCCTAGACCCAGTTAAATTGGGATCTTTAGGGTGTTCAGTACAGTGGTCGTTTTGCAAGTGCCTTGGGTCTCCCCAGTTAAGAACCATCATTGTCCTCACTTCCTTCTTAGTTTTGGTTTCCCTGTTTTTGCAGCTTTCATCATAAATGTGTAATCATAAGGAATTGGGCCGGGCACAGTGGCTCACACCTGTAATTCCGGCACTTTGGAAGGCCGAGACTGGAGTATCACTTGAGCCCAGGAGTTTGAGACCGACCTGGGCAATATACCCAGACCCCACAACCCCACCGTCCCTGCATTTAAAAGAGAGAGAAAGAGAGAGAGAGAGAGAGAGAGAGAGAGAGAGAGAGACAGACAGACAGACAGACACAGAAAGGAATTGGTTACACATGCCATGTTATTCCTAAATAATGAAGCCCACAGGACCATTAAAATTTATGTTATATAAAAATCACACACACAAAAAAACTGCTAGACCTGCTAAATAACTATTCTAAACTGCCATTTGGCCCTTATCTAAATATCCCGTACCTAAACAAAGAAACACAAAAAATTGGTTATGCTTATGCCATAAGCAAAAACTTTTCAACTTAAAAACATCTTTTTAAAATTTATGTGGTTTATCAGACGCTCTGTTGTCTTCCACTTTTAAACACAACTCCTCTTAATCTGGTTTTTTGGTGGACAAAAGGGAGGGATGTTATATAAAAGTTAGCTGCCTATGTATCTGTGATATTTAACGTTTCAGAATTCAAGACTATTGGTGAACTGACAGAGACCACCAGAGACACACTTGTAGACAAGCAAAACTGGATTTGTTGGTTTGTTGCAATGAGGAAGAGAAAATGCTATAGTGAACCATTAGCTGACTGTGTAATTTTGTGATTGTATATCCTCATAACTTTTATCTAGAAAATGAGAGGATAGGCTGGGTGTGGTGGCTCATGCCTATGATCCCAGCAGTTTGGGAGGCGGAGGCAGGCAGACACATGAGATCAGGAGTTTGAGCCTGTATGGTGAAACCCCGTCTCTACTAAAAATACAAACATTATGTGGGTGTGATGGCACATGCCTGTAATCCCAGCTACTTGGGAGGCTGAGGCACAAGAATTACTTGAACCCAGGAGGTGGGTGAGCCTAGATTGCTTGAACCCAGGAAGTTGCAGTGAGCCTAGATTGCATCACTGCACTCTGGCTTTGGTGACAGAGTGAGATTCTGTCTCAAAAACAAACAAACAGAGGATAAAGCAGGATTATTGCTATAACTGGTAAGGAAGTAGCAGCTATATTAGAAAGCAGGGGGTTTTGGTTACTTTTGTTATTTGACAATGTCCATTTTTGTTAGTTTTATTCACCATGACTATGAACTGTATTGTTTTTAATCTCAAGGTACAATGGCCGCAAAGTGTCCTTGCCTGTTGGTGTTTTTTGAGATTGGTTATATCGAATAGGAGTTGACCAGAGCTTTGCTGTGAGAGCCAGGCCAGCTCCAAGTCCGAGCTGTTAATGTCATACCAGTTCTGGCTATCATCAGGGGTGTTTCTCTCTTCCTCAAGATATAGGTTAATTTGTAAATTTGGTAAATTCTTGATTTCTTTCCGTATCTAAGCCCTTTGCCTAATAACTCTGCAATTCCTCCCTAAAAGATGTGGTATATTTCCATACCACTTTGACTTTTGCCTTGGGCAAGAAAATGACTTTGGTCAATGTGATGTTAGCAGGCATGAGTCAATTAGGGCCTTTTAATATGCCTGCATAGTTGGGGGTCCATATGCACCTCTGCCATCTTCATGAGAGAAATTTTCCCTTCGGTAGCTGCTCTTTTCACCCTTGGCCCCAGAAAGAATGTGCTTCGAACTAACCAGAGTTCGTGCTGTGAAGCGCCAAGGAGGTAAAGCTAAACTGTAGTTACGCCTTAAGGTACAGCCATCCGTGTGATTTGGCCTAGAGTCGTTGACCTTCAACTGACACACAGAGATGCTTATTATGGTATGTTTTTAAGTATTTGTGCATGTGTGTGTTTTAATGTAGCAAGTGCTGACTGAAACACACAATCTTTACTTCTTGCAAATCGTAATAAAAATCTTTATGTTTTTGGCTGGGGATGGTGGCTCGCATCTATAATCCAAATTTGGGAACTGAGGCAGGAGGATTGCTTGAGGCCAGGAGTTCAAGATAAGCCTAAGCAACATAGCAAGAGCCTATCTCTACAAAAAATAAGTTAGCTGGATGTGGTGGCACACACCTTTAGTTCCAGTTACTTGGGTGGCTGAGACAGGATTGGTGGTTGAGGCTGCAATGAGCCATGATTGCACCACTGCATTCCAGCCTAGGTGACAGAATGAGACCCTGTCTCATAAAAATATATAATAGAATCTTTGTGTTTGAACTGTAGTGAAGCCAAAATTTTATCTCTACTCTTTTTTTTTTTTTCTTTTGAGATGGAGTCTTCCCAGGCTGGGGTGCAATAGCATGATCTCTGCTCATCACAACCTCCGCCTCCTGGGTTCAAGCGATTCTCCTGCCTCAGCCTCCAGAGTAGCTGGGATTGCAGGCATACATCACCATACCCAGCTAATTTTTTGTATTTTTAGTACAGACAGGTTTTCACCATGTTGGCCTAGTTGGTCTTGAACACCTAACTTCGTGATCCGCCTCCCTCAGCCTCCCAAAGTGCTGGAATTAGAGACATGAGCCACCATGCCCAGCCACCCCTACTCTTATTAGGATTTTTCCAGCTGGACCTGGGAATTAAATTGACATAAGGCAGATTAATATAAGAAGAGCATACAAGTTCATTTAATATAACTTTTTTGTGGCACAAGAGCCTTCATTGGAAAATGAAGATGCTAAAGTGCAGTGAGAGTGGAACACTTATGTGCCGACTTAGACAGAAAGTGGTAAATTATGTAAATGTAACAAGGCAAAGGCGCTTGGGCTTGGGTAGTTACTTGGATAGAGAAGTGGCTGGGAGGATAAGGGCTCATTTAACAAGATTTGTTTGCATAGATTACCCTCAGCCTCAGTTTCCCTAGAAACTAGAATGAATGATACTTTCATTCTAGTTTAGGGAGGACTTATTTCCCATACGAATTTAATCTTCTGCTTTTAAGAAACAGAATGAGAGTCAGAGTGATATTCTTGCACCTGCTATTTTTCAAGTGCCTTTAACTCATTATAGTCACTATGCCAGAGGGGCATAGTTTTTAGCGCCTTTAGAATAGATCTCTTCTAATATAAAGTATAATTTACTTATATAATCTACTTACTCATTTTGTGTTTTCTGTGTTGCCTCCTCCTCTCTTCCTTCAACTCCAGACCTCTTAAGTACATGGGTTTTTTTTGTATTTTTGTGACTGCGTTCCCAGATTACTAGATACATATTCTAGAATCCCAGTGTCTTGAACAGTGGCTGGGGAGAGGAGCAGGCATAGGGTAGATGCTCCATAAACATTTACAGTAATCTACCCAGTATCTGAGGTTTTACCTTCTGTGGTTTCAGTTACCCACAGTCAACTGAGGTCTGAAAATAGGTGAGTAATGTATAATAAAGTATTTTGAGAGACAGAGAGATCACATTCACGTAACTTTTATTACTGTATGTAGATTGTTATAATTTTTAATTTTATTAGTTATTATTGTTAATCTCTTAAATTCCTAATTTATAAATTAAACTTTATCACACGTGTGTATGTGTAGGAAAAAACACTGTGTTTACAGAGTTCAGCACCATCCAAGGTTTCAGGCATCCACTGTGGTCTTGGAACATAACTCCTGTAAATAAGTGGGGGCCGCTGTATTAAACTCATGAATCTCTTAACCCCCTGTGCAACTCTACCTAACCCCCAGTGTCTGTGTTCCACATCTAGAAGTCTTTCTTCTTGATTTTTTTCCTTCTAGTCGCTTTTTCAAATCCACCTCCAAAAGATGTTTTTCATGTTTTTTTTTTCCCCTGAATTGGACTCTCAAAGCAGAAAGACTTACACATTTATCAAAGGGTGCACATATTTTTATTTTCTGGATTTGAGACAAGCTCCTAAATTCCAGTGACCATTTAAGGCAGGATATACACAGATTTCCCTATCTTTTTCAGTTTTCTCCCTTTTGCCACTTCCCAGTGTGGAAAGGCTGTCTCCTCCTTTTGGTATTCTTATCAGTGCAGTAGAAAAAGAAACTAAAGAAGAGAGAAAGAATCATGTCAAGCACATTTTTACATTCTTGCATCAGAATTTCCACTTTCATTACATGCTTGAGGGAGGCTGTGAGTCCTTTTTCCAGAGGAAAAATTCTTGGAAAAAGACTTTGGAAAAAGACTTTGAAAAAGTCTGGAAAAGTCTCTGAAAAAAGTCTTGTTCATCCTCTGGTACACAGGATTCAATACTGGTCAGTGAGAGAGAAGGAAGCTTTTTCCTGTTCTTAGAATCAAGAAAAAAAGTGGGCAATGTATTTCTCAAGTATCACTGTATTCATTCTAAAAGGTTACCCTTCTTTTGAGGTTATATCCTTTCTCTAGTTTATGAAAGGCTGCTCAGTGCAAATGGTGGTTTTTGCCATTAACAACACAGAACATGGTTTTGCATGACGTTAGGGCATTGACACTTTTTAATCTAATAAATCTCAAAGTCTGGGAACCAATGCTCAATCCCCATGTTTTTTGTACAGTTTGGAATCTACAGATGACGAGAGGAAACCAGAATCAAACAGAACTAAGGAAGAAGCTGGGGACAGGGAGAGGTAATTATTACTAGCTTTTACATTCTTTGCTTTGACCTAGAAACACACTTATGGCCTCCATGTGATTTGAATCGATCTCATCTGGATGGAGTCAAATGTCTTATGTTTCATCATGCTGTAAGCAATTGAAAATTACTTTTCCTTAATCCTAAATTATTATTAAATTCAGGCACACAAAATAATATTTAGGAACACAAAATGTGTTTTTACGTATTTTGCATAGCTGTGTTCCCTGTCTTTTCCTGTTTGCACATATACACTGTTACCAGTTGGGCTATTTTAATCACCTTCATATTTTTGCTTTGCAATATAAAACTCAATATTAGTTACTCTCATCATTTTGGTGGCAACACATCCAAAACAATTAAGTTAAGATGGAGAAGGAGGGGAAGATCGAGAACCAGTAATATAGCCTTCAGCAGCAGCCAAAACTCCTCAGTACACGTGGACTTGGGCTAGAAGATAAATGTGAAGAGATTTGGGCCTAGTGCTAAATGAGGAGGAAGAAGCAAGTTTCCTATGGCGATAGCCACTGGGGCCCAGTGTTAGTCTGAGACTACAGTTTCAGAAAGCTTGGCTTATAGATCGGAATTCCTTTTTTTTTCAAGGAATTCAATCTTTGAATTGAATGTAAGCCTACAAAACCAAAACGCAGGTGCTTAAAATGCAAATTTGGGGCAAACTTGACAGCTCCAAAGTACTGGATGGCCATATTTCGATTTTGACTTTCTAGTCTTTCTTTGCCCTGTCACTTATTCTAAGGCTTTTGAGAATGTCTTCTTCTTCCTTTTAAAGGAGAGGACGAAAGAAAAGGATTCAAATAACCCAGAGAATGGGTGATTTTTACTTTTCTTGGAAATGGGTAATTTGGAGTTTTCAGGCCTTCAAAACAAACCCAAACTAACCATGAAGGGATTTCTGATCCGATGTCAGATGCCTTATTCATTAGGCCACATGGCCATAGGAATACCCCTCCTTGCTGTAATACTTAGAAAATAGAATGAGCTTCCCCTCCTTCCTGTGTTGGCCTCTGCAGCGCCCATGTTTTTACTATTGAGAAAATGGAAACTTTAGATTTCGTGGGATATTTGGGACCACGGAATTGGGATTTAAAAATGGATGGGATGGAAAATTATTTCAGTCTTGTGGTAATATGACTATTCCATGGAGAGAAAACTCGTTTGCTGTATGACTCCTAAGGCAGAAGCAAAGTTTGTGGTATCTAAAAGGTGCTAAAATTTTGCATATTGTCTGTATCGAGGAATATTTTAAAATAAGTTTACTCAGGGTTTCGTCCCTATGATGCTCAACCACATTCACCACTTATAGACTCTAGGCTCTTGCAGTGTCTGCCCTGACAGTTGTTAAGGAAACCGCACTTGAAAGGCAGTTTTATCACAAGGCAATATCTGCACGATGGATATGTGCAGACACCGGAGACAGGAGACAATTATCCCCTCCCCATACCGTGCTGGCACTTTCTCTGATTGTGATAATGTGATATCAGAGCACTTTTTGTAGTATGTTCCTGTTTAGAAAGGAAATACTTTCCCTGGGGTTTCTCAGGAGTGTAGAGCAGTCTAGAGCCATTACCATTTTTTGAGATCCCCATATATTATGAAGTGAAGGAACACAAAAGACAAATGCAAAAAATTTTATTATTTATTTTATTATGATAGATAAATCAACACAAAAATATAATGGATTAGCATCATACTATGGAGAAGATATTTATAGAATGTATAATGTTCTATAGAGCTCTTGGCCCCATAATGGCATATAAATATAAAGTTCTATTTTGGGTGGCTTCTTTCAAGCCTGTCAGTGAATTTCTGTGAAGTCAAGCACTTCATTTGAAGATAATGTCAACAGTCTACATATAAGGCATTTCCTTCATTTTTCTAAACTCTGGATACTGGAAATAATGGCTCTCCTGGCTCATTTGTGATAAGTCTTGGTTTCTCTTGATTAGCAAATATAGCAGCTTCTGGAGCACAGACATTGGGCCTTTTACATAGAATAACATCTGGCCAATAGTAGGGGCTCAGTAAAAATGTGCTGAATTTCTCACTTATGTTTCAATTCTGCAATCATCTTCAAGGTGAGAATTATCTAACAAGAAGATTCTTCTATTCTGCAAAAATCTTTGTTGCTCTCTCTTTCTCTCTTCCTGGAGGCAGGAAGGATTGGTTGAAAGGCTATCATAATATTTGGATGACACATAATTATGGCTAAACCATCATGGGTCGTGTTATAGAAGTATTGAGGAGTGGTTGAATTCTGGGTATGTTTTGAAGGATTTGTGATTGAATTAGTGTGAAAGAAATAGAAAAGTCATATGTATTTCCAGTTTCTTTTGCTGTTAACAACACAGTTTGCATTTACTATGACGGGAATGACTTCACAAAGCGCATTTTGAGGGTAGAGTGTGTATGTGTGTATGTGTGTGGTGGGGATCTAGAATCTATTTCAGCATTTACTTCAAGTTGTGTATTGAACATTCAAGTGGATATGACTAGTGTGAAGTGGTCAGACTTAAATAAACTTTCCCTCTCCCAAGTTAAAAGAGAAGTGACTTGCTGAAAAATAAACCAATCAAGGACCAGATCGCAAACATGAAAACTCCGGAGACTTTTTTTTTTCCCTTTTTTTCTCTCTGTTTGATTGATTGATTGATTGCTGCACCTTCTAGAATGGGACAGATACTTTTTTCTCAGAAGAGAATTGGGATATAGTATCACATGACACTGGTAGAAGAAAATAAATCGAGAAAAAAAAAAAAAGAAGAGAATTGGGATGATATTCTTTGTTCACAATTGGTCAGTGGTTTCCTATTGACCACAGAAAAATAAAATCCAGGTGGTTGCCTTGTATACTCACCCCCTTATGACTGATTCTTTCCCTTTTTGTTCTGCCATAACTCCAGACCAATTTTAGGTAATGTAAGACCTAAAACTTCAAGTACTGCCTTGAGATTTTTGACCCTCCCAGGCCTCCCCAAAAGGCCTATCCACAAGTTTCCCTGCCTTGATAGATACGACTCCCACAAGCAGGGAAGGCTCCCCACTTGGCCAGTTTCCTTATCTGCCAGACCAGCTGCCCCACTCAGGCCTCCACCTAATGGGTTTCAGCTCGCTGCCAGTCCTCCAAACTGTTAAAGCAAGCCAATTCATTCTCTGGAGGGAACCAGCAGTCACCCTACCCTCTGATGATTACAAAGCCTACCTCTCACAGCCCCTACTGGTTCATTCTGCTCCTGAGTGCCACCCTTCTGTGGCTTTGCACAGTGTGCAGTGCCCTCTTCTTCCAGGCTGAGTATAGGTGACTAATAAATTTCTGGTAGTATTGTTTATCCAGTGTTGAGTGTTCAGCCTTCTCACTATTTAAGGCAAGAGAATTTATTGTCTATCAACAGGTGCATAGGAGGTGGTAGAACACAGACCCTTTTCTATCTAAATCCCTCTCCCTCACATACCTCACCTCCATACTGCCAATGAAGTATAATTTGTAGTTCCTTAGAAACCTTTAACTATTATGCTTCCTTGTGTTTCTTTTTCCTAGAATGCTCTTCTTGGCTGTATGGCAAATTTTTACTCATTCAAATTTTGGCTCAATATCTGCCACCATTTCAGAATTAGACAATTGCCAAGGCAAAATTAATGCAGCAACCCTGTTTCAGTTTTCACTTACCTCTGTAGATAAGTGCCATGGTGATGACCCTTACTAAAATACTGGAATGTTCACATAGTTACTGGGTAATGTTATCCTATATATCTCAAGTAGTGAGTTGCTATGAACTAGGTTGTTGGCATATTTGTAGTGAATATGACAATTCACGATGTGCACCTGGTGTCTGGTTAGCGTTCCACACGGCTCGCCACGTGGTAGCTGTGACTAGCTCCCTTTAACAACTTTGACTCTAATGCTCATGTGGATTTTGACATGCAAGCACAGCTTACACACATGCATGCAGTTCCCAATTGGAGAGAAAGGGCATTCCTGTCCTCACTGAAGAGTCTGGACAAGAAAGCCTTCTTTAGCCTTCACCTGTGTGTATATTTCTGCTTTCCTTGCATTGTATCTTGTGCTATAATAAATATTTTTTGTTTTTATTTTTAAAACATTTTCTTTAGCCCAAACCAAACATGGTCAATAGCTATAATAATTCTTAACTGAGAGTATGCTAAGTCATGTGATTACTGCCAGTGAATTACTGAATTAGTGGGTGGTCATGAGACGACAATCACCATTTTTTATATTCCCACTGCACTTAGTGTACAATCCTTTTACAGAACTACCATATTAACCTCTACATATTTACTTGTTTAAAAGCATATCTAGACTGTAGGCTACTTAAGGTTTTTTTTTTTTTTTTAATTTTCTTAGCTCCTAATACATTGTGTGATACATAAATATCTGAATAAGAATCATTTCTGAGAGAGAGAAGCATAAAATAGCCAACACATTAGTTTAAAAAATAAGCACAGTCAATAGTTCTATTCGAGATATTAAAGGAGGGTAGAAAGTAGAGATATGGTTTACCAGCAGTGGCCACAGACATGGTTTTCCCAGGTCAGAGTTCAATCCATGTTATGAAGACGCCACAACCACCTCAAACTGCTACTCATTTTCCAAGACTGAGACTCTCTTCGTTGCAAAGAATTTGCGTGGGGATTCAAGGATTCCTAGTGAATCGCCTTAACCACTTGGCAATCAGTGCTTCCTGAATTATGTAACAAAGGATATAAAACCCTGTTCCTCGGCTCCTACCCAACCCTTGGCATTCAGTTTATGTCAGCATTTTCCCTGCCTGACAGGTTAATTTACAAGTGTCATAACTGGCTGCAACGGTGGCATGGCCACTTTGGCAACAAAAGAAATTTGCTCTATTTAGAGATGAAATATTGGTTAATAACAGTTGGATGTCCATGAAAATAAACCTTGAACATGCAGAGATCGTAATCAGTTTCACATTATTTTCTGGAAATACTTGTAATTCTGGAATTAAAAAAAAAAAGACTCCATTTTTGTTTTCTTACCTTACTGTTTAGGCTACAAAGTGTAAGTTTAAAAAAAGGATCTTCAGGAAAACATACATAGAGACCTAGCAGAGGATGGTTTCGATCCATCGACCTCTGGGTTATGGGCCCAGCACGCTTCCGCTGCGCCACTCTGCTCTTCTATGGAAGGTTTCTCACAGTCCCCTTAACTACTTTTAAGCGATGTGCTCACGCTATCTCACGATTTAAAAAAGTCTACAGGAAGTTACTTAATACTTTGGCTACCACAGGTTGCCAACTCATTTTGGAAAAATGCGGCTACCAGAATCAAACAGAAAACAAAATTAGGGATGGAAAAGTAAACATCAATACACTGTGGGCCAGGCGCGGAAGCTCCGACCTGTAGTCCCTGCACTTTGGGACACCAAAGCCGGCAACATAGCGAGACTGTCTCAATAAAAAAGTAAAACAAAACAACAACAAAAAACACCCTGAAACCCACACACTGACGAATTACTGGGTGCAGATGTGAAGGGCAGCTAACTATTTAAATGGCAATTAGAAATTTTAATAAGCAGCGAAAGAAGAGAACAAGCTGGGAATACAATCAATCAGGCCTCTGCGCGGAGGGCGATAATTCTACCACGAATCAATAACCAACCATGTCTTCGCCATAGGGAAGAAAACCCTTTTGGTTATGTTTCCCTTGTGGAGAGGATGAAATCTTGCACTTTTCAAACACTTGCGAAGGGGGTTTCGGTCCGCATGTGTTTTACAGCAGGCAGCAGAAATGTCAGTCACTGTGACCTCGGGGACGAAGTTGGACTCCTCAGGCTTCCGGTCGTGTGGACCGAGGCTCCTCTCTAATCGTCCTAAAGCAACTTAGGCAACTAATAAAATTAAACATGTTAATTTCTTTAATCTGATTTAGTTGTCAAAACAGCCTGTTTGAGGACCCAGCACTTGCAGGAGGCGCCTCCTCAGAGCCGGCGCTCGGATGCTGAAGACTGGAGTCGTTCGTGACGTCCCACAGGGCTGGGCTACGTAGGGTGGGGCCAAGAGGCAGGCCCAAAGTTCCCGTATGTGCGCTTCAGTCTTCAATTAGGTCCGCGTTCCCTGCATATAAGAGCGTTGCTTTGCTTCGACTTTTACGTTTCTGAGGCTAGTGTCAGGAGTTGCTCAGTCATGTCTGGACGTGGTAAAGGGGGAAAAGGATTAGGTAAAGGTGGCGCCAAGCGTCACCGCAAGGTCTTGCGAGACAACATCCAGGGCATCACGAAGCCAGCCATTCGGCGCCTTGCTCGTCGCGGCGGGGTCAAGCGTATTTCTGGCCTTATCTATGAGGAGACTCGCGGCGTTCTGAAGGTGTTTCTGGAAAACGTGATCCGTGACGCGGTCACTTACACGGAGCACGCTAAACGGAAGACTGTAACAGCAATGGACGTGGTCTACGCGCTGAAGCGACAGGGACGCACTCTGTATGGCTTCGGTGGCTAAGGCCCCCTTTTGCTGTATTCAGTAACTCCGTTTTTCAACCAAAGGCCCTTTTCAGGGCCGCCTACTTTTTCCGTAAGAGAGCGGACATTTTGTGGTACCAGATTCATTCCAGGATTTTGTTAAAAAGTGGTCGTTTTACACGTGTGGATTACAGGTAACAGTTAACTTTACAATATTAACCTTTCATGTTTATTTGTTGATATGTTCAGGGTTATTTTATGCTTTAGGGTAGTCGGTAGATGTTTAGCTTTTTTGTACACTTTAGAGCTTAAGATGGCAGTGACTACGCTGGATTGGCATGGTTTATAGTCTCCGTGTGCCTTCCCCTTTAAACTTGAAGTGATCATAAGGTTCTCGCGGAGTAGAGAAGTCCCAGTAAACTCCAGGAGAGACTCCACGTCACCGTTTTCAAAATGGCGAGGAGGGCGCGGAACAAAGAAAGCCCGCGCCTAGGCGGCGGGCGTAGAAACAGGTGAATCCGGGAGCGGACCAGATCCTCTGCCTGGATGGGATCGCAGACTGAAGTCCAGGCGGCGTGAAGGCTGCTGCTTTTGAGTGGGTGACAACTTTTGCCAACAAAAGGCAGTGTGGGGTAACAATGTAAATGCTCACTTGAGAGTTTGCAAAGAATTTCACATAAATTGTGTTTCTGAACATTATGAAGTCATTAAAAGGTACAGTATCGCTAAGTGAGCAATATGGAAACATCACCAAAACTTAATTCTTAAGCAGTGATGATAGCCTTTTAATAAAGTAAAGATTTAGGCGAAGGGCAGTGCCTCACACCTGTAATCCAAGCACACTGGGAGGCCGAGGTGGGAGGATCACCTGTGGTCGGGAGTTCAAGACCAGCCTGACCAACAGGGAGAAACCTCTTCTCAAATAAAAATATGAAAAAATTAGCTGGTTATGGGTGGTGCATGGCTGTAATCCCAGCTAGTCGGGAGGCTGAGATAAAAAAAATCGCTTGAACCTGGGAGGTACAGGGTGGTGTGAGCCGAGATCGCGCCGTTGCACTCCGGCCTGGCAAACGAGAGAAACTCCCTCTCAAAAAAAAAGGTATACATTCAGGCATCAGGACAATGGTTTGCTAGAGACCAAACCTGTAGATGTGGATTGGCTTTTCTGATGGGATCATTTTACTTGGCTTCTATACTCTGCCCTGTAAAGTAGAAGTGACTTTTTACACACTTAATTGAAATCGGGTTAATATGCCTGTGAGGAACACTTTATATGTACATCATGGTACAGCACATCAGAGACATGTCTAGTTATCTACGTTGAATATAATGGGACAATTGCTGGTTTAGGAAGATAGTTCCGTTGTAAAATGAGATTTTTCCTCCTTGAGTTCAGCAAGCAAATTGTAGGGTTATAACTTTGAAATCAGGAGAATCAATGGAATTACTTTTTAAAAGAAATGGACTTGTGTTTTAATATGAAAAGAACCATATTACCGGAGCTAAGGTCTGTATGAGGATAACAATTTACCAACAAAATAATTGAGCACATTTGCTGTTAAATTTTTATCATACAAACAAGCGCCTTAGCAGCAAATTGTTAAAAATTTCACAACAAAATAATTAAGCACATATGCCAGAAACTGCTCACTGCTCTGAGAATTAGAGAAGCGAATGACAGTGAACAAAACAGTATTTCTGTATGCAGGGAGTCTACTGGGTATGCCTTCACACACAAAGTAAGTGAAATTGTATCAGATGTTGCTAAGAGCTATCACTGAGGGCCTAAAGATGTATGGAAGGAGGAGGTGATATTTATTTTTTGAGATAGGGTCTTGCTCTGTTGCCCAGCCTGCAATGCAGTGGTCCGATATGGAGTGCAGTGGCAACCGCTCTACCTCCACCTTGATTGGGTTCAAGCAGTTCTCATGCTTCAGCCTCCCAAGTAGCTGGGATTACAAGATTGTGCCCCCAGGCCCAGCTAATTTTTGTTTCTAGTACAGATGGGGTTAGGTTGGTCCTGAACTCCTGGCCTCATGTGATCCGCCCGTATCAGCTTCCCAAAGTGCTAGGATTACAGGCATGAGCCATTGTGATTTTTTTTTTTCTTTTTCTTCATTAAAAGTAATGGCAAGAACTGTAATTAGAGAAGTGATATTTTAAATGATAGGGTCATGGAAAGCTTTACTGATAAATCGATGGTTGGAGAAAAGACATTGAGAGTATATTCCCAATAGAAGACCAAGTAGCTGGGCAGAAGGAGTGCAGAGGAAAGGAGATGAGGTCTGAAAGGCAAATGGAGATGAGCAGTTTCTATATGGCCTTGTAGGGCAGTGTAGCTACTTCAGGTTTTATTCCTTGTGAGGTGGGAGCCACTTAGAGTTTTGAGCAGAGGACTGACATGATCTGATTTATATTTTAAAGTGAGCTGCCTGGATGCCTGATGAAGAATAAATGTGATGGAGCCTGGGTAGGAGGAGCACAAAGACCAGTTAGAAGGTACTAAAAGCAGTTGAGATGGCAGTGGCTTGGACCAGTGTTTAGTGGTAGAGGCTGTGAAGAGTGGTTGGATTCTTAATATATTGTGAAAGAAGGTTGATAGTTTTTTTCCTCAGCTACTGAAGGTGTAGCATATGACAGAAAGAAAATGTATGCATGATTCCAATGATTTTATTGACAGCAGTTGAAATAGAGGTGTCAATTGCTAAAATGGGGAAGAATACTGAACAAACAAGTGTTGGAAATAATTCCACATCTTTTGGACATCCAGAGAGTTTGTGAGATGCTTATTACACATATCTAAGAGGAGGATATGAAGCAGTTTGATTTGTAAATCTGGAGTTCAGAAAAGAGGTCTGGGTGGGAAACATAATAGAGAGTTGTCAGAGTATGACTCCCATGAGAGTAAAAAAGCCACAAGATCAAATGACATCTCTTAGGAAAAGAGGGTTGATAATGAGGAGAAGCAGTGTAAGGACCTCTGGGTTAGAGAAGTAAGGAATGTTTGTTTTGTACTTAAGACATCTGGATTCCTAACTTACAGTGTAAACAAGTGCTTTCTTTAGTAATTTTCTGTTTCTGTAATTTTCAAAGCTGAAAAAGTTTTCCCTATTTTACAAATAGGGGAAAATGCCCTTGGTATTCAGAGTGTGCAATAATATTTCAATCCTCATTCAGATAGCCTATTTAAAGTTAGAGCCATGAAGAGATTACTTTGGAGATCCAGTGATAGTCACACGTTTTTCAAAATATGCCCATTCTTCCCACATATTTTGCTTGCAATTCCAGGAGTTCTCAGGCCTCTTGAAGCCTATTTGTGGAACTCAGCTTCACAGCTCTGTATTTGATGCTGTCTTTTTTTCTTCCCTTAGCTCTGTGGCTCCTGATGGATCTGAAAAGATGGACGTGGAGAATGAAAATCTGTCTGATTCTTTTGAACTGATGTTTATTGCTGTGGAGATGCTGCGTATATGTTAATATTGTGGCTATTATGTCAGCAGCCCACAGCATTGTCCTCCATACTCAGAGACCCTGCTACTTACTTGACTTCTCAACTTGAAAGTCCAGTTAATAAGTACTTCCAACTCAAATAGGCTTCAAACAGAATTTCTTTCGTTGTTGCTGCAAAACAGCACCTCCCATCATCTTGAAATTAGTGAATGACATTTTACTCTTTTAATTGGAGTAGTTTCTGTCATTTTCTTTCCCATCCTACGTAAGAATCCATCAGTAAGTTCTACAAGCTCTTCCTTGAAAACGTAAACAGAATCCAACCGTTTCTCATTCCCTCTTCTGCTCTGGTCAAGCCACTGCCAACGCTCACCTTTATTGTTGTAGCACCCTCATTGTCTAATTCTGTCCCACAGATTGCCAATAAAGGGTGAATAAAATCAGGTCACTCGTCTGCTGAAAACCTTCCAATGGCTCTCATTTCACTAAAAGGAAAACCCAAAGTCCCTTCAATGCCTTGCAAGGCCCGACTTTCTGACTCTTGTTATCTCTTTGGCCTCAAATCTCACTACTCCTTTTCTTCCTCACCCAGCTCCGTTAGACTGTCGAATTTGCTGGAAGTACGCGTCTCTTTCAGGGACTGTATACTGATAGTTCCCTTTGTGTAGGCAACTCAGCTTCCAGATTTAAGTGTTGCCCCCTTTCTTCTTTCAGGTATGTATTCAAATAACACCCTCTGTGTGAAACTGGTTGTGACCACCCTGGGGTTACAACCCTGCTCCCTCCCCCACAGCCTTCCCACTATATTTTTCCCTCCTCCTAAGGACCCTGCAGTCTATTTGGAGAGTGAAACAGGCTTATGGAAAGGAAAGCTGAAATGGAATATTAAATGGAATGTCAGAGTAGTGTAATTCAAGTCAGTATTGGAAGTGATAGTTCCTGGTTTGGGGCCAGGTTTTGGAGGCCTGTCAGGCCAATGACAGGAATGTGGACTTTATTCTGGACAACAGGGAATAAAGCAGGGATACAAAATCTCCCTTCCCCACTCTGGTTCTGATTATGTCACAATTTTAGCCTCTTTCACAAAACCAGTTCTCACACCAAGCATATTAGACTCAAATTATGTGTTTCTCTTAAGTGCCTAGGTGAATATAAAATGAATATAAATCTGATTTGCAGTTGATAAAATGAGATTCCTTAGTGTATGTGTTAGGTATGTCCTTTTCCTGGCTGAAAAGGAAAATATTTCAAGAAGGATCCTTTACACAGCAAGTCTTGTGTATTAGCAGTGTTTTTTGTAAAGTGCCTGGTCTTTTGAGCATCTAGACTTTCAGAGTATAAGGGGAGATTGCCTTTTTTATAACCAAATTTCTAATACAAGGAGTATTTATGGAGGTTCTGTATTTTTATGGAAGGTGAGATGACTTTTCCATGAATACATTTGTACATTATTATTTGCTTTAACATTTGCAATTCTAGATACATATAAAATAATTTGTAGTTATTGCACACTAAAACAATGTAAGGCTGGGTGCCGTGGCTCACACCTGTAATCTTAGCACCCTAGGGGGCCAAGGTGGGCGGATTACCTGAGGTCAGGAGTTTGAGACCAGGCTGGCCAACATAGTGAAACCCCATCTCTACTAAAAATACAAAAATTAGGTGGGCATGGTGGTGCGCACCTGTAGTCGCAGCTACTCTGGAGGCTGAGGTAGGAGAATTGCTTGAACCTGAGAGGCAGAGGTTGCAATGAGACAAGATTGTAACTGCACTCCAGCTTCAGTGACAGAGTGAGACTCTGCCTCAAAAAAAAAAGTATTTAATCCACATACAAGTTACAAAGGGTAATATGATGACCATGCTTGAAGCCAGTTGCCAACCAGGTATAACAAATATCACCAATAGCAGCTTTGACCTCATCTCATCCTCCCACTGCTTCTCCTAGAGGTAACTGTTGCCTTGAACTGTTGCTTTCTTGGCATTAAAATTCCTTACGCTTTTCTGGTCCTTACAGTAACATTGCACTGTTTTGCTTGACTTTCCCATTTGATCCTCTTTGAGGTCACTAGTGGATTATTTTATAAACAAGAACATATAGAGTCACATGGATTATTAGGTGGGTTCACTAATCTTACTGTATTCTTTCCTTTAATGCTAGGATACTTTTCTCTTGCCTTGTTTCTCAATTTCCTTAGTAAGAAACTGTATCTTAAAATATTCTATTCATTTTTTCCATACCAAACCTAGACTAATACTGCATACATGGTGTTCAGTAATTACTTGTTCAATTACCTTTTTTTCTGCAAATATGGAGGCAGTGTAGAAAAAAATTTTAACACAGGACATGGAAACTTGGAAAAGGAAAGGGTTAATGGGGAACTTCGTTTTTCTGAAGCACACTATTGGGAGTTATAGAGATAGCCAAATAGAGAAAGTTCTCTCCAGAGGAGGTGATCCTTTCATCCCAAAGAATGTAATAGAATCATTAACATTTTGGCATTGATCCTTCTAGGTCAGTGTTTTTCCTATAACTATACTACCTATGTGTATGATATATTAATATAAATGAGAATAGATGATTTGGCGCCTTTTCCAAAGTACTAGCCTTTAAGCATATTATTCTTGACATTAGTTTTAACAGCTGTATAGTATTTCATTATGGTTAAAACTCCTTTTTTTTTTTTGAGACAGGGTCTCACTCTGTCTCTCAGGCTGGAATATAGTGACAGGATCATGGCTCACTGCAATCTCTGCCTCCCAGGCTAAAGCAATCCTCCTAACTCGGCCTTCTGAGTAGCTGAGACTACAGGCGCACACCACCACGCCAGAGTAATCGTTGTGTTTTTTGTAGAGATGGGTTTAACCATGTTGCCCAGGCTGTCTCAAACTCTTGGGCTGAAGTGATCTGCCTACCTCAGCCTCCCAAAGTGCTGGGATTACAGGCATGAGCTCCTGTGCCAGGCCTGATAAATCCTATTTTTAGTGAAACGCCTAATCTTCAACATTCATATTTCCAATTTTTAGCCACAGTAAACAAAAATATGTTAAAATAGAAGTGAGAATCAATAGAATAGGAATTTGTATATTAAATATATGGTGAAAATGAATGGCGGTAGTCTAGGATGACGACCAAGTTTCAAACTTGGATGGGTGGAGCTGGGGAGAGGATAATGAGGCCAGTCTTGTCCTGACGAGTTTGAGCCACCTGTGGAGTACTTAGTTCATGTAGTATTTGGAAGCCTAATTGCTGCACTTCTTGTTGTGGACTGATTTACCCTCCTCCCTGCTGCATATGTGAATTCCTAATACCTAGTACCTGAAAATATGACTACATTTAGAATTAGGGTCTTTTTTTTTTTGGAGACAGAGTCTCTCCCTGTCACCCAGGCTGGAATGCAATGGTGTGATCTTGGCTCACTGCAACCTCTGCCTCCCAGGTTCATGCGATTCTCCTGCCACAGCCTCCCACAGGCATCTGCCACTACATCCAGCTAACTTTTTGTATCTTTAGTAGAGATGGGGTTTTACCATGTTGGCCAGGCTGGTCTCGAATTCCTAACCTCATGATCCACCTGCCTCGACCTCCCAAAGTGCTGAGATAACAGGCGTAAGCCACTACACCCGGCCCTAGAGTTAGGGTTTTTAAAGATATAAAATGAAGTTATTGAGGTGGGTCTGGATCCAATCTTACTGGTGTCCTTATGAGGAAAGAAGACTGATCACACATGTGCAGAATAGATAATGGGAAGACAGAGGGAGAAGACAGCCATCAACACACCACGGAGAGAGACCCCAGAAGAAATGAACCGTGCTCACAGAATTGTGAAAAAATAAATGTTTAAGCCACCCTGTCTGTGGTACTTTGTTATGGCAGCCCTAGCAAATGAATACACGTCTCAAACATTTTCATCCTGGGATTATCTTTCTCTGCATTTTTTTCAATATTAAGTCTGCTTGTCTACGCTAGAAAGACAGACACAGAACACAGATGCCCTCCCACACCTACTGTGTGCTATAGGGAAGAAAACAGCTTTTCCTTCTACCCATCTTAAATTCATTGGCTGGGGCCCTGAAACAAAAGACAGATGAACGAGCAAAGGATATACATTGGATATGGTTTGGATCTGTGTTTGCACCCAAATCTCACGTTTAATAGTAATCCCCAGTGTTGGAGGTGGGGCCTGGTGGGAGATCATTGTGTGGCCAGACTTCGAGTTCGAGGTTCTTGGCCTCCCTGGCTTCAAAGAATGAAGGAGTGAGCCCTAGTGCCGCAGTATTACATTTCAAATAGAATTCATGGACCAAAAGAGTGATGCAGTTTATTAAGCGGAACATTTATGCCAGTCAGTTTCCTTTGAAGTGACCTATGTCTCGGGGATGGAATGGATTCAGGAAAGTGTGGCCCTCATCAGTCAGCCAATTTCCTATGTTCTAATTAAATAACATACTAAGGTGCAGAAGTTCATCTGAAAACATGGCTGTGATCTGGAGGTTTATGAGGGAAACGTAGTCAATAAACGAATGGAAAATAAATATAGCAGCGTTAGCAAAGTTAATGGGAAACATGGGAAGAAAAAAGGAGTAAAAAGGTACTAAGCAATTCTTACGTAAATTTCTAGGTTTCCTTCTTAACAACTCAACACATCTGACCATTAAATGAGGCACCCCTAGTTCTAGTGAGAGCATGAGACAGTCCCTGGAAGATATGACACATGTTGTTTGAATTGGCAAGCAAAGATAGGAAAATCAAACATCCTCAGGCAGTAGGATGTCTCCACAATGCTTCAGAGGAAAGCAGTGGCTCTAAGGAGGGGATTGAACTGTTCAGAGTATTGTTTACACTGACAGAAAAGCCCATTTCACAGCCAATGCTAATTATTCCAGGCCTCAGGACACTGGGTTTTCAATGTGGGCAGGACCAGAGGCACCTTTCCTTTACTCACCAGAGGCTTTAGCCACAGTTAATATTTACCGGGACATCCTTTGTGCAGACAGCTCAAGTCCTAAGTGCTTTAGCTGTTTCCTTTTATTGGTCACTCCAGTAATGTCATGCAGTAGTTACTAATTATTATTCCTGTTTGGAATAAACAGGTAAGGAAGTACTTACAGAGTAGTTAAATAAATTGCCCAAACTCAGGATGGAAACAGGCAATCAGAACTATATCACTTCCTGAGGGATGTCCCCCTTAAACCATGCTAGAATATTTCATGAATATATCATTTTAAATGTATTTAAAATTAGCTTTGGAGAGCAATAAATAAATGCCTTCATGCTTGAATATTTCATGACTATATAATTTAAAATGTATTTAAAAGTAGCTTTGGCGAGTGAGAAATGAATGCCTTAGTTATATATGAAGCTTAGAGAATTTTCTTCACAAGTTCCATTACAAATTTACTTTGAGACCAGCCTGGGCAACACAGTGGGACCCTGGCTCCATAAAAATCCTAAGGAAAAAAAAATTAAGCGAATATGATGGCATGTGCCTATAGTAACCAGCTCCTTGGGAGACAGGTGGGAACGCAACCAGGGAGGTTGAATGCAGTGAGCCATGGTTATGTCACTGCACCCCAGTCTGGATAGCGAAGTGAGACCCTGTCTCAAAACAAAAAATTAAAAACAAATTTTGGTCACTAAATGTTCTCAGTAATCTGCTATGTGGGTATTTGCAGACAATGACATGTAGCTAATAGAGAATAAGATTTTAGAGCTCACCTTTACATTGGCAATGCCCATGTTTCCCTCCAGAATACAGTGCTCAGAAAAAGTTAAACTGCCAGATGATCTTTAGGGCCCAAAGGTCGCAGTATTATTTTATTTTTAAAAGAAACTTTTGCTGGTATAAGGACTTTGCTGTGCAACCAAGAATATGTTTATCTCCTGACCACTTTTATTATAATTGAGACTAAATTTCCTGACTCCTATGACAGCAACTAGGCTCTTGCTTGGGATGGTCTCTAACAAATAGTGGGAAGTAATCCTTAGAATCAGCTAGAGGAGATTCAAATCTCTATGTGTAAGAGGCTAGTTAACCTAATTTTGAGGTCAGTGACCTCTCAAAGAGGAGCTTCCATTTCACAGCTGACTGTAGAAAAAAAAAAATCAACGAACGAAATAATTCATTCTAAGGACTACCATACAAATGTTAATTCCTTGTAGGCCTCCTCTCTTAAAATGAAATTTCAGGAAAGGAAGTAGCTGTGGACAAAGTCGTTCCAGGACACAGACGAAGTAGTTTAGGGAAAACTCAGTCCTTGAGGTCTTAAAAAGGCTTACAGATAAAAGCACCTGAATGTAGCACCTGGAGTTTTCATTTCTTTGCTCCAACGTCACGCTATCCTGTTGCCCGTTCTTTTTCTAAAAAAAAATTATTTTTTTTAAAGACAGGGTTTCACCTTGTTGACCAGGCTGGTTTCGAAGTCCTGACCTCAGGTGATCCGCCCCCCTTGGCCTCCCAAAGTGCTGTGATTACAGGCGTGAGCCACCACACCCGGCACCGTTCTTTCTCTTAAACCTCAGTATGTTCAGGCAGGAAGATGGTAGAGTTCCTGATCTTGCCAAGAGATAATACATATAGCTACCTGAAGTAACCCAAGATTTATAAACTCAGTAAAATTTGTAGAGAAGTTAGTGGACTTGGAACAACGGGGATATGATGAAGTCTGGTAGCAATTTGCCATGGCTTATAAATGCAACCAACAGAGGTGATTTCCTTCATCATATGCTGCTCCAACCATTCGCAAGCTAGTAACGAATTACAAGACTAAAGTTTCGGGTTTTCAAACCTTATTTAACTGTAATAGTACCCGAAACTTGTTTTCCACCCGGCTACTCCCAGGATGGTAAAGTGAAACTAAAAACAAAAACCTTAAGGTGGTGGTGTGGGGGCATAAAATTGGGGGTGGTTCTAGATAACGGAAGTTTTGGAGAATTACAGATCTTTAAATGACAACATGGGTGGCTCTTAAAAGAGCCTTTGGGTCGTTGGCGCTTTTACTCAGACACCTAGTTTACTTGGAGCTGGTGTACTTGGTGACGGCCTTGGTGCCCTCGGATACCGCGTGCTTGGCCAGCTCCCCGGGAAGCAGCAGGCGCACGGCCGTCTGGATCTCCCTGGAGGTGATGGTCGAGCGCTTGTTGTAATGCGCCAGGCGGGAAGCCTCGCCCGCGATACGCTCGAAGATGTCGTTGACGAAGGAGTTCATGATGCCCATGGCCTTGGAGGAGATGCCGGTGTCGGGGTGTACCTGCTTGAGCACCTTGTACACGTACACGGAGTAGCTCTCCTTGCGGCTGCGCTTGCGCTTCTTGCCGTCCTTCTTCTGCGCCTTAGTCACCGCCTTCTTGGAGCCCTTCTTCGGGGCGGGAGCGGACTTTGAGGGCTCAGGCATGGCTGGAAGCAACTGGCGGAAAACTGGAGAAAAACAGGAAGAATCACCGTAGCTCTTGTCTACCAACTGCTCATCCAATGCTTCTTAAGCAAATGGGGCCGACGGTCAAGTCGTGTGTTTAACTAGAGGTGAGCCCTGGAAACGTATATTCGCCTTGTCCAATCAAAATAAGTGTTTTTCAAAACCTCAATCCCATTAGTTAAAGCGAAACTGTAGTATTAGCCAATGGCACAGCACAGTTTTCACGCCCACTATTGACTATAAGTAGCGGAGCTCTGGGGACTAAGCCCCAGACAAGCCATTGATTGATTTTTCGTCATGTCCGGACGTGGCAAGCAGGGCGGCAAAGCCCGCGCCAAGGCCAAGACCCGCTCCTCTCGGGCCGGGCTCCAGTTCCCCGTGGGCCGCGTGCACCGCCTGCTCCGCAAGGGCAACTACGCCGAGCGGGT
>CAUYLG010041161.1:0-41789 GCA_963573385.1 Cacajao melanocephalus | reverse complement strand
CCTTCCTGTCTCCATTGTTAAGCACAATTATTGGCATAAAAGAGGTTTTTAATACCCATTTTTAGACTGCATTCTAGCCTGGGCAATAGAACAAGAATCCCGTTCTCTCTCCCTCCTTCTCTTCTTCTTTCTTTCTCTCTTCCATTCTTTTTTTTTTCTTTCTTTCACTTTCTTTATTTTCTCTCTTTTTCTTTCTTTAAAAAAATAAATAAATAAAAATAAAAGAATCATGTTTATTAGGAGTTATTTTCTCATGCTGAAAGAAATACATACTGTTCACCATAGAAACTTGGCCAACACATATAAACACAACAAATAAAATACAATTGCAAATAACAGCCTAATGATAACTGCCGTAAGGGTTTGATATATATCCTTACCATCTTTTTTTTTTTTTTTGAAACAGAGTCTTACTGTGTCTCGGCTCACTGCAACCTCTGCCTCCTGGGTTCAAGTGATTCTCCCACCTCAGCCTCCTGAGTATCTGGGATTACAGGTGCCTGCCACCATGCCTGGCTAATTTTTGTAGTTTTAGTAGAGATGGGGTTTTACCCAGGCTGGTCTTGAACTCCTGACTTCAAGTGATCTGCCTGCCTCAGCCTCCCAAAGTGCTGGGGTTATAGGTGTGAGGCACCACCCAGCCCTCTTAGTCTTTTTATATAGACACACAGATACATATATACACCCACACACTTTTTTTTAAAACAAAATCAGCCTCATATTCTGCACTAAGTTTTGCTGTTCACTAAATGAAGAATCTTGGTCTGGGCATGGCAGCTCATACCTGTAATCCCAGCACATTGGGAGGCCAAGGCAGGAGGATCACTTGAGCCCAGGAATTGGAAACCAGCATGGGCAACATGACAAGACCCTGTCTCTACAAAAAAAACTAGCTGGGTGTGGTAGTGCACACCTGTGGTTCCAGCTATTTGGGAGACTGAGGTGGGAAGATTGCTTGACCTCAGGAAGTTGAGGCTGCAGTGAGCTATGATTGCACCACTATACCCTAGCCTGGATGACAGAGCGAGACCCTCATAAAACAAAACAAAACAAAACAAAAGAATGTTGCTTCCTGACATGTAACATACTACATACTGACTATTCCTGAGAGTGGATTCCAAAGCATACATGTGCCACAAATTAAAGGGAAGGCTTTGTTTGATAAGAATAAATAAGGATACATTCATAGGGTGATAAGAAACCCCCAGAGGTTGTTCAGGAAGATAGAGAGACCTAAGCAAAGGGTGCCTCCTGGAGGGGCAGAGAAGGCAAGACTGGGTGGCATCTGGGGCACAGGTGCGGAGGGAGGTCTTGGCCATTTCTGTAAGAGTATTACACTTCCTGATTTCCTGATCTTGGTACACACTTGAAAAAATTATAAAACAAATGCTAATTTTAAGAAGGCAGGGGGGCCAGGCATGGTGGCTCCTGCTTGTAATCCCAGCACTTGGGGAGGCTAAGACAGGAAGACTGCTTAAGTCGATGAGTTCAAGACCAGCATGGGTAATATAGCAAGACCCTTTTCTACTAAAAATAATTTTAGTAATTAAAAAAAAATAATGATTTTTTTTTTTTTTTTTTTTTTAGACAAAGACTTACTCTCCTGCCAAGGCTGGAATGCAGTGGCACAATTTTGGCTCACTGAAACCACAGCCTCCTGGGTTCAAGAGATTCTCCTGCCTCAGCCTCCCAAGTATCTGGGATTACAGGCACCCACCAACACACCTGGCTAATTTTTGTGTTTTTGGTAAAGATGAGGTTTCACCACATTGGCCAGGCTGGTCTCAAACTCCTGACCTCAGATGATCCACCCACCTCGGCCCCTCAAAGTGCTGAGATTACAGGCATGAGCCACTGCACCCGGACTAAATAATTTTTAAAAGCAGAGAGAAAATAAGTCCCCTGGTATCCTATCAGCCATTTAATATATGTTTTTCCTGATGGCAATCACAATGCCATGCATACATCTGTCTATATGGGAATATATTGGTTATTAGAAAATACTGTTAAAGTTTAGTTTTACCTGCTAATGACTGAAGATGTGGTGCTAACAGAACAAAGCCTACTGGGAAACTTGGGAAAAGAAACCTGTAACTTTCTTTTCCAACGTTACAAGGGTGGGTCTGCCACAAGGAGGCCACGTGGGTGTAAGGCGTGGCCTCCCCCACCCTATTCCAGCTTCACAGGGGACAGTGTCTTGCTGTGACATCCGGTGGGGTCAAGAGTGGAAGACTCCACCACTCACCAGACCTGAGCTCACTTACAGAGCAAACACTGAACAGAGAACAGAGGCCTTGGAAACTCACTCAGCCCTCAAGATGTAAAGAGGCAGGTTCAAACCCTGGAACTCCTGCCCCGAAGGGGGCTTCTACACACTGAGCGACCTCGTCATTATTTTCACAAGTAGCCTCTTTTCTCAGTTCACGATCTCATCAAGAGAACAGGCTCACATAGTTTGTTCCTAGAACCGGTTTCCTTTAAAGGGCCTGTCTCCTCAGTCAAGTGCTATGTTCAATTTGCTAGTTCTTCCACTCTAGGGCACTTACACAAAGTGGGTGAGGGTTGTTACTTTCTTTTCCAACATTTAACCGTTTGAGCATGCCATTATTTTTCTTGTATGTACTGTACTCAGATGCGTAAATAGAAAAAAATACACATGTTTCGCCTCCAGTCATATTACACTGAGCTGGCTAATAAATTATCACACCTGGGGGAAAGTGAGTTCTGGTCTCAAGGGGCTGTCTCCATCAAGGCTGACAGAGTAGGGAGTAGGGAGGACGGAGAGAGGTCAGGGTCATGACAGAATGGGAAGAATCAAAGAGGGAAAAAAAGAACACAGACCAGAAGTGCGTGGAGAGTAAGTCAATTTCAAGTTGTGGGCTCCACGGGAGAGAAGGCGGAACCTCCTGCTTTGTTTGGCTCCTGCCTGGGGTGGCTGAGGTGACTGCCCTGCCCACTCGATTTTTTGGGTTTTTTAATTTCTTTTTATTTTTTGAGTCAGAGTTTCAGTCTTGTTGACCAGGCTGGACTGCAATGGCACAATCTCAACTCACTGCAACCTCTGCCTCCTAGATTCAAGCAATTCTCCTGCCTGAGCCTCACAAATAGCTGTGATTACAGGCATGCACCACCACACCCAGCTAATTTTTGTATTTTTAGTAGAGACGGGGTTTCACCACGTTGGCCAGACTGGTCTCGAACTCCTGACCTCAGGTGATCTGCCCACCTTGGCCTCCCAAAGTGCTGGGATTACAGGCGTGAGCCACTGCACCACTGCGCCCGGCCAATTTTTCTTTCTTTTTTGAAGGCTTTTTCTATTAACATCTCATTGAATCACATAATACAAAACTCAACAGATAACAAAACTTCCTTAAATTTTTATACAAAATTCTTTAAATGGTATTTTAGTTAGGTGAAAAAGGTGTTCTAAAATGTAAATAGGTTATCATTTTGTTACCCCCACAAGGAGATGTTTTTAGGTGTCAAGGTAATTATCTTCGCAAGCCACCTGACAGGCAGTGTCCTTCTTGGGGACCAACTGCACCCCCTCCCACTGCACGGGGAGGTGGGATCATACTATTCTCTTCCTTCCACCCCATAGGATCACACATAGGCCAGCCCAGCACCCACCATAAGGCCCCCACCCATCCAAACACTGGTCATTCTAAGAACCTGGCACTGGAACAGTCCGACCATCAATCAGGCTGTGAAACAGCCAGTAAGGGACTGTCTGTGCTGGGCTTCCTGGTGTCATTTCCCAACCAGCTAAGCTAATGCATGCTTATGTGTTAGACTTAAGTGCTCAACTGCCACACAGACCAAGGGTTGGTTCCTAGCTTTTCATAAAACCACGTCAGCTCAGAGCTGGGACCTCCACATCATAGGCAGGGTCAGTGCAGAGGTAGCTGAACAAAGATGAGAATCTTTTTTTTTTTTTTTTTGCTTCCAGTAGATGCTTTTGACTTATAGACACATTAAAATTACATAGGAAATAAAAATATCTAAGGTAAAAGGTATGTGACAGAGATTATTTTACCTGTCCAGGAATGTTTTATACTTTGATAAAAATATGGAACTCTTCACGAATTTGTGTGTCATCCTTGCGCAGGGGCCATGCTAATCTTCTCTGTATCATTCCAATTTTAGTATATGTGCTGCCAAAGCGAGCACCAAAGATGAGAATCTTTAGCACCTCTGAAAGAATTTCCTAGACTCGCCTCCTCAAATGACTCACAAACTCTTCTCCAGTGAAAAACTGGGAAAGGCGGAGAGCCCCTCAGTGCCCACAGGTACTTTACTGCCCAAGAAGAAATTCAGGCTGGACCTGAAGATGGACCGTGAGGCAACCTCTGCCGTGGCCTCTGCAGGACAGACCACGGGGGAGCAGGGAGTCCGGCAGTCCCTGTCCCGCTTGGGTTTGCACAGGGAGGCCTGTTGGCGGCTGGCTGGCATCTGAGACCTGAAACACATAAAGAAAGTTGGCTTAGCAGCCGTTCCCGCTGCTGCGGAATTCAGTCTCGGCTTCCGTGGACCACACTGCCAGCCACTCGAGGGCACCGCCACACACACTCTGGGAATCGTCACAGCCAGAGACACTGCTTCCTCCAGCCCTCAGTGCTGGGCTGATGTCACCATCTATGTCTTCCAAGCCTGTGGCCCTCCCAGCTATCTAGACACCTCCCACTGGGCACCCACAGGTGTCACCCACCCATGAATCCCTGAAGGGGCCTGTCGGTTTCCTCCACACAAACCTGCTTGCCAGCCAGGGTGTCCTTCCACCACCTGGCACCACTGACCACCTGTCACCAGGGCTGCCCCGCTCCTTGGGCTTGGAACCAACACCTCCCTCCTGTCCAGGAGCCTAGGGAAGCCTCTCAGTCTACGGATCGTCCCTGTGTGGGTCCTGGCAGCCCCCCTTACTGCCTGCTGCCAGCTGGGGCTCAGGACCCATCTTCTACTCGGCCACTACTGCCCTCTTCCCTACGCAAATTGGATCTTTGCATTCCCCTACTTTTAAATCCTTCTGTGTCTACCAATAAAAGCAACAATAGCAAAAGAGACCGCCTCCTGATGCCCATTGTATGCCATGTACCATGCCACGGGCTCTCAGAAGCTCAGGGAAACCCAGTGACAGGCTGGGGATCATCTCTGTCGACCAAGTGAGGAAACCAAAGCCCACGATTTTCAGGATAACGCCCAACCCCGGTAACGAGAGCCAGGCCCTGAGCTCTGGCTCAGTTTTCAGAATTCAGGAAGTAGCAGCATCCCCGGGGGTCTGTGAACGCAGACTGCTGGGCTCCCCCCTGGAGACTGTGACTAAGTGCATCAGAGGGTGAAGGACAGGGAACCTCCATTCCCAGGCACCCAGCCAGCACCCACACGCTCCAAGGAGCTCTGCTAGCCCTGCCCCTCCAGGGCCCCCCCTCCTTCCTGTGCCATAGGTGCCAGAGCCCCTTCCCTCAGGCACCACAGTGCTGTCTGACACTCCCTGGCCCTCACCCCGGCCACTCTGTCTGGGGCACCTTTCCATGCATATCTGCGGCCTTTCTGCTCCTCCACCATCAGCACTGCACTCAGACACACCAGACAGGAAGGCTTCCCAAGCCCCAGAGCAGGTCAGCCTGGGTGACAGCTCTCAGCAGGTGTACCGGGACCTCTGACTGACTCAGCTGCCTCCCATGAGACAAGGTCCCTGCACCCTGGGGCAAGCAACTTGCTTGGCCTTCAGCCAGCTGTTTCTAGAATGCTGTGTGAGGGCTCATCAGATGAGAGAGGTACCCATCTGGCCCACACACCCACAGCCAAAGCATTTACCTGGAGGTGGGGAGCAAACACATCAGCGCTCGAGTGAAGATCTGTGAGGTCACCCACTGTAGCCACTGGATGTCATCGGGAATATCCGGAAGCCATGTCACTAGTCTGCAGGGACGAGACCGAGTCCACAAACACACAGGCAGACACAACAGCTTACAACACTACCCTTTGTTTACATAAGCTGCCAACGTCACCTCTAACCCCAGTCTGATGACTTCCCAGAAGGTCATCATGCTAGGACAAAGAGGAGACCACTTGAAATCTCTAAAGCAAAATGAGGCCACTTCTGGTTCCGGAAAGCTTGTCTTGGCCTCCCAGAATGCTGGGATTAAAGGCATGAGCCACTGTGCCAACTTTTAGGTGATTCTAAAGGGAAACAGGACAGAGGGGCAGCAAGGATTCTGCTTCTAGGCCTGGCCCTTCTAGTAGGCATCTCTGTGACCTCAGAGCAGTGAGCCTCAGTTCCCTCAGGCAATCACAAGAGACTGGACCAGCTGCTATGTGAGGCCACTGACAGCTCTAGGAGTCCCCAGGGGGAGTTTCTGGGCTTTCACCGAGTTACAGGTGCATTCGTGGCCTGAGGACAGGTGGGCAACATTAAGGGATGTTGCATAAAGCCTATGAGCCGCGATCTGCTGCACGACAAGCCAGGCCTCAGGCTAAGGGCCTTCATCTGTCATCTTGTTTCATCCTCATAAGAACCCTGTGAGGAAGGCCCAGAGCCAGCTAAAAAGCTCACCTCTGGACAATCGCAATGGCAGACTCCACAGGCAGGGTACAGGGCAGCATCACGTAAGACATTATCTTAACGGGGAGCAAGTTGCAGATCTTGCTCATGTATCCACCTCTGTCTTTCAGGGCTTCACTCAGTGCTGAAAAAGACAATTTGGAGCTATTATCTCCCACCAGTGAGAAAAACCAAACCACTTTACTGTTGGTGCTTAGCATTTCCATGAAATACACCTGTCCTGGCAGCCAAAGGGTCGGAAGCACTCACAAAGGAGACATGAGGTGGGGTTTGTCAGCCTGCTCCTTTCTTTTTTTTGACTAAGTCTCTTTCTGTCGCTAAGGCTGGAGTGCGGTGGTGAGAGCTCAGCTCACTGCAATCTCCCCCTCCCAGGTTCAAGCAATTTCTCCTGCCTTAGCCTCCTGAGTAGCTTGGATTACAGGTGCCACCACCACACCCAGCTAATTCTTGTATTTTTATTGGGAACGGGGTTTCACCATGTTGGCCAGGCTGGTCTCGAACTCCTGACCTCATGATCCGCCTGCCTTGGCTGCCCAAAGTGCTGGGATTACAGGCATGAGCCACTGAGCCCGGCTTTTTGTTTTGTTTTTTAAGACAGAGTTTCACTCTTGTTGCCCAGGCTGGAGTGCAATGGCATGATCTCAGCTCACTACAACTTCCACCTCCCAGGTTCAAGCTATTCTCTTGCCTCAGCCTCCTGAGTAGCTGGGATTACAGGCACCTGCTACTACACCCAGCTAATTTTTTGAATTCTTAGTAGAGACGGGGTTTTGCCATGTTGGCCAGGCTAGTCTTGAACACCTGACTTCAGGTTATCCACCCACCTCGGCCTCCGAAAGCGCTGAAATTACAGGTGTGAGGCACCATGCCCAACCCGGGCTGCTCCCTTCACAGCAAGGGCAGTGTGAAGCTCAAGCAGGGCACACCACCCAGAACAGCTCTGAGGGTGCTTACAGGACACAGGGTCCCCACTCCCAGTTCCCTTAAATTGACAAATATGCTTGGAAGTCACCATTCCAGAAAGCCTGCTTTTATTTCCCTTGAAAAGACATGTCCGTTTCCAATATCATAGCTGAAATTAAACAGAAAATGGTGTAAGTCATGAGACAAAGCATCATCTTGTATTAAGAAATCTGGATATACCCCAGAGCAAACAATGTGCACAGGAACAGCTACATCAGGCCGGGCACGGTGGCTCATGCCTGTAATCCCAGCACTTTGGGAGGCTGAGGCAGGCAGATCATGAGGTCAGGAGATCGAGACCATCCTGGCCAACATGGTGAAACTCCGTCTCTACTAAAAACACAAAAAATTAGCCGGGTGTGGTGGCATGTACCTGTAGTCTCAGCTACTTAGGAGGCTGAGGCAAGAGAATCGCCTGAATCCAGGAGGTGAAGGTTGCAGTGAGCCAAGTTCACATCACTGCAATCCAGCCTGGGCAACAGAGTGAGACTCTATCCCAAAAATAGAAAAGTATTTTCTCTCTCTCTCTCTCTCTCTCTCTCTCTCTCACTGCTGCTGCAGCCATGGGATGTACATGATTCTCCTTCACCTGAAGGAGAAGTGTAAGTGTCCTGAGGCCTCTCCAGAAGCTAAGCAGATGCCAGCACCATGCTTCCTGTCCAGCCTGTGCAACTGTGAGCCAATTGAACTTCTTCCTTTATAAATTACATAGTCTCAGGTTTTTGGTTTTTTGTTTTTGAGAGGGAGTATTGCTGTTGCTGCCCAGGCTGGAGTGCAATGGTGCAATCTCGGCTCACCGCAATGTCTGCCTCTAGGGTTCAAGCAATTTTCCTGCCACAGCCTCCCAAGTAGCTGGGATTACAGGCACCCACCACCACGCCCAGCTAACTTTTGTATTTTTAGTAGACTTGGGGGTTTCACCATGTTGGTTAGGCTGGTCTCGCGCTACTGACCTCAAGTGATCCGCCTGCCTTGGCCTCCGAAAGTGTTGGCATTACAGGTGTGAGACCCCGTGCCTAGCCAGGTATTTCTTTATAGCAAAGCAAGAACAAACGAATGCACCTGGGCAGTTGCTGTCTCCCATCTCCTAGGGTGTTGGAACCTCAAGAACAAGGAATTATATTTGACTCATTTTTTAATTTCTCCAAATGCCTGACTCCGCAGCTGGTTTGAGGGTTCCTCTGTCTGACTTAGGCCATGTCCAGGCTATTCTAACAAAAGGCCACCAATAGAGTGGCTTATAAAATAACTAACATTGATTTTTCAGAGTTCTAGAGGCTGGGAGGCCCCAGATCAAGGGCAGCAGACGTGCTAGTGTCTGGTGAGGTCCTGCTTCTTCATAGACACCACCTTCTTCATCCTCACATGGTAGAAGGGATAAGGGACCTCTCCTAGGTCTCTTTAATAAGGGCACTAACCCCATTTATGTCGGCCCTGTCCTCACGACCTCATCTCCTCCCAAAGGCTCCACCTCCTAAGACCATCATCTTGGGGGTTAGGATTTCAACAGATAAATTTCAGGGGGAACACAATCATTTGGACCATAGCACCATCTGTCCACTCAATATTTGATGACCTTATAAAATACAGAACCATTTGCTGGTTGCAGTGGCTCACACCAGTAATACCGGCACTTTGGGAGGCTGAGGCAGGCGGATCATGAGGTCAGGAGATTGAGACCATCCTGGCTAACAAGGTGAAACCCCACCTCTATTAAAAATACAAAAAAATTAGCCAGGCGTGGTGGCACGTGCCTGTAGTCACAGCTACTCAGGGGGCTGAAGCAGGAGAATCTCATGACCCCGGGAGGCAGAGGTTGCAGTGGGCTGAGATCGTGCCATTGCACACCAGCCTGGGCGACAGAGTAAGACTTTGTCTCAGAAAAAAAAAAAAAAAAAAGTCAAAAAATTAGCCAGGTGTGGTGGTGCATGCCCACTGCATAGTCCCAGCTACTTGGGAGGCTGAGGCAGCAGAATCTCTTGAACCCGGGAGGTGGAGGTTGCAGTGAGCTGAGATCATGCCACTGCACTCCAGCCGGGGTGATGGAGCAAGACTGTCTCTCAAAAAAAAAAAAAACCCCAAAAAACAAAAAACATTACTATTCAACGGAGGTTCCATGGCGGTGGGTTTAGGGGAAGGGGAAAATTAGGAGAGGCCTCAGGAAAGGAGTACGGAGAGTGGCGGCCAGAAAGGAGCTCGGAGTAATGGGCCAAGTCCCAGAGGCAGGACCCCCATCCCTGGGGTCCATGAAATCCAGCATGGTGGGAGCTCAGGCGCCATGTCAGGGAGACAGGGTTGGAAAGGGGTACAGAGGCCCTGGCTACTGCAGGCAGGAACCATATGGGGAACCCCAGTGGGCTCAGCTGGAGTTTGTCTTCCTCTCAGTCATGACCCCAGGGGAAGGAAGACATGGCAAGGTGCCAGGATGGGGGGAGGCCTGTGCTGGGAGTGGCGGCAGCAGACCGGGCTGTGCAATGGAAGGGGATGTTCCCGACCACCTGTCGTGGTTGCCTCGCCCCATCACTCCCATGTGGCGGCACCACCTTCCTTTGTAACACGTAAGAAAGAAAACAAGGCACTGCCCATGCCCACCTCGAGGAGTGGGTACCTGTAGCAAGCTTGGGCGAGAGGGCATCCAGGATGCTCTCATCCCAGGGCAGGATGCTGAGATGCAGGTGGTCTCGCAACTTGTCTCCCTCCAGCCTCGCAGCCAAGGCAGCCAGCTCTGGGGAAGACTCCAGGCTCGTGTTTTCCCAGCCGGGTGCGGAGACCTCAGAATCCATCCCTTCTGAGGATGACTTTAGGCCAGGCTGCGGCCTGCTGCAGATGCCTATGAAGGGCATGGAAAACAAGCCCGTTAGGCAATAATGTGGGGAGTGGGGATCATTACCCACCCATCCACCAAATTGCAGGGAGGCAGCCTGCTGACCTGTTACTAGCCAAATGCAAGGGGAACAGGGGAAGGGAAGAGAATGAGGGCAGGTGTTTGCCACCCGGAGAAAGGAGTGTGAGGCTTTAAAGCAGGACACGTGGGCTTGGCTCCTGCTAGCTGTGTGGGCTCCATCTCCATGTCTGGATACATGAGGTGCAAAGGTGGGGGTTAGTGTTCATCTACAACAACTGAACCACTGGCTACACCTGCCTCCCAGGCCCTGAGCCAGGCACTTCATCATCAGGCCTTACAGCAACCGTTATCATCATCTCCATTTTGCAGCTGAGAAATCAGAAGCACAGAGAGGTTAAGACACCTATCTAAAGCCACACAGCCAGTACATAGCAGAGCCAGGATTTGAAGCTGGTTCTGATGTCAAAAAGGGTACTCTTCCATCACACGGCCTTGCAAGAAGCACTCAGCAAGGGAGGACTGGGCACCTGTATGTGCCAGGCCCTGCCCTGGGTGCCGGGACTCAGCTGCCAGCACCAGTGAGTAGCCCCTGCTCTTACAGCACTTGCAGGCTGGGTTGGGGGAGGGGAGCTTTAGACGCCCACAGCTGCACCTGGCCCAACTCTGGCTTCCAACCTCAGGTTGAAAAGACCAGGGGCTACTCCTCAATGCCTGTGCCTTACTCCCCAAGATAACCTCACGTATACGCTTGCCCCGGCTCTCTCTGGCTTCTACCAGACGCCCTCCTTACCCTTTGAGATGTCCCTTTCCCTTAGGAATGTTTCCAGGTATCTGTTCTCAGGGAGATGGCGCCTCCAGCATCTCTGGCACACCAGCTTTTCCTGCCAAACTGGTGCCCTCCTAATGTCCTCAACCCTCAACCCATGGGCACAGCCCCTCATCTTCCCTTGCCCACCTGCTGAAGCCAGAAGCCGGGACTGTGCTCTTTCATCTTCCTCTTCACAAACATCCCATCTGTCATTTTCAAGTCCTGTTCCCCTGGGCTCCCTCCTCATGACCCTCATTGCCCCACTGGCCTCCTAGACACTGGTCTCTCCCTGTCCCACAGCCAGGGGGCTCCCAAAGCTCTCCCCTGATCCCCTCACTCCAGACCACAGCAGCCCTCAATGGCTCCCTACTGCTGCGGGATGCACACCCCCCCATATCCAAAAGGCCCAGCCTGGCCTCCTCTCCCATTTTTCACCATTCTTCACCCCCTCTACTCCAGCCACCTGTTAGTGTCCCCACTCCCACCCCTCTAGCTGCACAGGCCTTCGTCCTATCCTGTGTCCAGCAGGCCTCGAATCCATGGCCCCTGTGCCTAAGGCTCTCCCACTTATCCCCAAAGTCTCAATGTGGATTCACATCCTCCGAGAGGCCCTCCTTCCCCTGGAGCCGTGGCGATCCATGCTGAGTGATCCTGCAGCATCCTTTACCTTCTCCTTGACACCTGTGCTTTGCCATTGACACAGCATCACCTTCTGCTTACTCATCTGCTCAGGTCTCTCACGAGCTGGCAAGGGTCACACCTCTGTGTTCACTGCAGGATCCCTAGCACACAGCCGTGAACATTTTCTGAGCAGACAAATACATGTATGTCCTTATAAATGCAGTCTCTTTGGTCTTGGCCAACGACAAATTCAGAAGACCAAGACATCAGCCAACTTTTAGTATTAAAGAAAAATAGCTCCCAACACATCTTTTTGGTTCCACTCTAATACTTCTAGAGCAGAACTTCCCCAGCCCCGACAAGCCAGGATGACTTGAAGGCAGAAAATTGCTCTGGGAAGGAGAGTAAACTGGTTTAGTGGGCGTGGACCCACACCTGACTGAGGATGAGAAATCTCATTGCTGCATTTGGGGCCCAGGTGCAGAGACTGTTTAACTTCAACCCTTGTTAAACTAAAGGATCACAAGAGGTCGAGCTGGAAAGAAAGACCGCCTTCAGAGAAGGGGACCATCGGGAGGGAGACGGCCCTGGAGTCACGACATCCCAGTTCAGATCTCAGCTCTGCCCCTCAGGGAGGGGCATGTGCTGCTTGGCTTTCCTCTCCAAGCTTCTGTTTCCCCATCTGTAAAATGGGACAGAGGTTTCCTATCTCTGGGGCTCATGAGCAGGTTGAGCAACATAGGGAAGGCACTGGGCACGAAGTGTCAGAACGAAGGCAAATCTCAAGTCTTTACCAAGACTTGATTGACAAGTCAATGCTTGTCAAAAGGGCATATCTGATCTTCCCAGCCCATACATACCCTTCTCTTCCAAGAATCTGAACGCGTCCAAATATCCTCGAAGGCATATCTCTCCCAGCACCTGTGAGCAAAGCAAGCAAAGGGACTACAGCGGGGAGACACCAAGCACCATTTATTTAAGCATCATTGGAAGACTGCAGAGGGCGCTAAGGAATCGTGCAGGCTCTGAACCTGCTGGCTGGGGGTACTGAGCCACCCGGGGGGGCTGAGCAAAGGGCTCTGTGCTCCCAGGAGGCAGTTCCCTGCAGGTCTTGGCTCGAATGTCACTCCTTCACAGAGACTTTGCTGGCACCCCACCAAGGCAGGAGCTTTTTTTTTTCTTTTTTGAGATGGAGTCTTGCTCTATCACCCAGGCTGGAGTACAGTGGCGTGATCTCGGCTCACTGCAACCTCTGCCCCGCCCTGGTTAAAGTGATTCACCTGCCTCAGCCTCCCAAGTAGCTGGGATTACAGGCACCTGCCACCACGCCTGGCTAATTTTTGTACTTTTAGTAGAGATGGGGTTTCACCATGTTGGCCAGGCTGGTCTTGAACTCCTCACCTCAAGTGATCCACCCGCCTTGCCTTCCAAAGTGCTGGTTACATGTATGAACCACTGCACCTGGCAGGAGCTTGTTTCTCTGGGCTCCCTTTGTCCCGGGATAAGCCTCCACTCTAACAAATTTTGCAGCCTGTCCCAATTGTTATTACGACAATAAGAGCTGTCTCCTCTACTCATCTGCCTATAAAGCACACCGGAAAACCAATTGTGTTAGATAGCCTTCCCTCTCCCTTGGGCTGTCGGTGTGCATTGCATGCATTGCTCCTTTCTTTCTCCCCAGGAGCACCAAAGGTTGGTGTACACGGTCTGCGATTTTCTTACTATGGTAGAGTGGTAAGGCATACTAAAACAACTACAATCAAAAAAAGGTTAAACTACCAAATGCAGTTGTTCTTGACCATGTTTGCAAACAAGAATCATCAAGGCCGGGTGCGGTGGCTCACGCCTGTAATCCCAACACTTTGGGAGGCTAAGGTGGGCGGATCATGAGGTCAGGAGCTCGAGACCAGCCTGACCAATATGGTGAAACCCTGTCTCTACTACGAATACAAAAATTAGCTGGGCATGGTGGTGCGTGCCTGTAATCCCAGCTACTTGGGAGGCTGAGGCAGAAGAATCGCTTGAACCTGGAAGGAGGATGTTGCAGTGAGCCAAGATCACGCCACTGCACTCCAGCCTGGGTGACTGAGTGGGACTCCTTCTCAAAAATAAATAAATAAACAAAAGAATCATCTTAATGGTTGGGTACAGTGGCTTATGCCTGTGATCAAACACTTTGGGAGACTGCGGTAGGAGGATAGCTTGAGGCCAGGAGAGTGAGACCAACCTGGACAACACTCTACAAAAAAATTAAAAATTAGCCAGGTGCATGCCTGTGGGTTCCAGCTACTCCAGAGGCTAAGGTGGGAGGACTGCTTGAACCTAGGAGTTTGAGGCTTCAGTGAGCTATGATTGCACCACTGCACTCCAGCCTGAGTGACAGAGTAAGACCCTGTCTCAAAAAAAAAAAAATCATCTTTATAACAAATAAAAAAATCCTGAGGCCCACGCTGCACCCCCTGACTGTAGAAACAGCCTGGGAAGTGGATCTGAGTTTGAGGTCTGGGTATATGTTCCCAGGTGACCCCCATAATCAGGGTGGTGCCTCACTTGAGCTTCTGGGACAAGCGCCTTTTATTTCTGTTAACCATCAATGATAAGGTCTATTTGTTTGATTGTGCAGAGAGCAACTGGTATCTCCTGGCAATCAGGGAGGCAAAGAAGAGCTGCATCCCAGAACCACCCACTCCTCCACCCCACTAACTCACCTTGAGATCCGGGGGGACAAATGCCATCAATAAAAGGTGGAGGTTCCCCGAGCAGAGGCGCAGGTTGAGCTTGCTGATGTCCACGTGGAGAAAGTTCGTGGACTTGACTTTAGGGCAGATGTCGTACTCCCCATAGAAGGGGGACACAGTGATGGTTGTTTTGGCATCAATGAAGGGTACGTTATCACTCATTCCTCCATCCATATATCGCTTTTAAAGAAGGGATAAAAGGACTGGCACTAGCTGAGGCTCTGGGTTAGTGCTTAATGAGCTTTCATATGTGGACAGAGGCTTCTCAGAGCTGCCGGCAGGCTGATAGGCAGGGAGGACGACAGCTTTGGAATCACTCCTGCGACAAATCCTTACTGAGCACTCCTGTGCTAGACCAGGCTCTACTCTGGCTCTCAGGGCTGCTGTGTACTGTTGTACAGTGTGTGCACTGCACAAATGTGCCTGGCAAAGAGGCAGATGGCGATTGGAGTCCATGTTGTGCTGGCCAAGTCCTAGGGCTGGATGGGCACCCATAGGAGTGCCCATGTAATGTGCGTAAGGGAGTCATATGAACTAGGGGTGCTCAATGCACTGGGGACAGAATGATAGAAACCCAAAGGAGACAAATGGTCATGGTTCCAATCCAGACCCCTTGCTGCTTGCAAGGAAGATACAGAAATCTGGGCAAGATCTTTAACCCGTGAGCCTGTCTTTCTCCACACCTTGACAATCAGAACCAACACCTGGAGGGACTTTTGAGACTTTTTTTGAGACGGAATTTCACTCTTGTTGCCCAGGCTGGAGTGCAATGGCACAATCTTGGCTCACCGCAACCTCTGCCTCCTTGGTTCAAGCGATTCTCCTGCCTCAGCCTCCCAATTAGCTAGAATTACAAGCATGTGCCACCACACCCAGCTAATTTTGTATTTTTAGTAGCGGTGGGGTTTCTCCATGTTGGTCAGGCTGGTCTTGAACTCTCGACCTCAGGTGATCCGCCTGCCTCAGCCTCCCAAAGTGCTGAGATTACAGGTGTGAGCCACTGTGCCCAGCGACTTTTGACACTTAAATGAAACAAATGAACCTGGGACCTCAGAAAATGTCCTCAAACCCCACAACACAGCAGCATTTTGGATAAATTATTCTAAGGATGAGTTTTCCTTTCCTCTAAATCCTTAAACAACCTATTGCCCACAGCTCAGCTAGGGCAGGCAGCTTTTGCTACAATTTGGACAGAGCCTGCACCTGTGAAACTTGTGTCTACAATGATTTCCAGCTACAGCTGTCACAGCCAGCCACCAGATGCTCACAGAGGAAGGCCTCCAAAAGATCACAGCTGGGACACTCTCCCCAGTCCACCCTTCCACACGGAGGAATTTCAGAGCAGAATTTGGCCTAAAACAGGTCCAGGAAAGAATCAGGCATGATTAGCCACACGTCAGCCATCAAGATTCTTGCCTGAAGTCCAGAAATGATCAGGAGTATACACAGCAACATTTCCAAAATCGTAGCCACACAATTTCTAGGGCAGATGTAGGAAGGTATCAAAAACCTCACTAACAGCTGGGCATGGTAGCTCTCACACCTGTCATCCCAGCCCTTTGGGAGGCTGAGACAGGTGGATCACTTGAGGCCAGGAGTTTGAGACCAGCCTGGGCAACATGGTGAAACCCCGTCTCTACTAAAAATACAAAAATCTAGCTGGGCATGGGGGCGTGTGCTTGTAATCTCAGCTGCTCGGAGGGGCTGAGGCACGACAATCACTTGAACCCAGGAAGCGAGGGTTGCAGTGAGCTGAGATCGCACCACTGCACTCCAGTCTAGGTGATAGAGTGAGACTCTGTCTCAAAAAACAAACAAAAACCATGGCATAAAGGGACACAGAACGAAACGCCAGGAATCTGGAGTGGAGACCAAGGAGGAAGGCGGCTGGTAGATCATCTTCATTCTTTTCCATGCATTTTGACCTTTTTTATAGTCATGTTTTGAATTTAGGAGCTCCAGGGGTACAATCGTTTGGCGCGTGGTACGTACACAGTAATATTTTGAATTTGCATGTGTTGAATTTCAAGAACAATGTGCTCGAACCTTCAGCAGGATTCCCACGAGCGTACCCAGTGGGTGATGATGCGGCATCCCTGGTCTCCATGCACCAGATGCCAGTGGCACTCCCCCAGTGGTGACAACCCAAACTGTCTTCTGACATGGCCAAACATCCCCAGCAGGGGTTGGGGGAGGATGTAAGACTAGCAAGTGACCCAGCACAGACCCAGTGCCTAGTCCAGAGCCTGCAGAACAAACACTCCCACTTCAGCTTCTCCACCCCGCGGGCATGGCTCAGAAATCAGCCAATATGCATATTCACTGAACTCAGCCAAATCTGAATACTGCCAGCAGCTTCTGACCAAAGCCACGGGCTGAAAAGGACAGAGTAGGACCCAGAAGGGCTTGAAGCTCTCGACCAAGAGGAAAAGCCAGAACTGTACACGGGGGAGCCAGAGGGCATCATGACAGTGCTGCTGGGTGCACTCCTGCTGAGTTCTGGGGAAGATGAAAACCCGCGTAAAGCCACCAGCATGACAAGGTGCTGGGGTCCTGCTGATGCCTGACCAAGTGTGGCAACGTCAGAAATCCAAAACGTGCTTTGGTCACTCAGTGGCTGGGCACTGCAGTGGCCCCATGGATCACTGTCCTGGACCCCAAACTACAGAGGATGAGAAGAGCCACCCTGCAGTGAACCAGGCAAGAAATGCCCCGTTCTGATGGAGGGCAGAGAGTGACCTGGGCACAGGCTCCCTGGCTGTGCTCCTTGGCAAGTGTGACTCTCAAGTTCCCCACAGTTGCACGAGATGAATGATCACATCTCCCCTCAGTTGTGAGGACCCCATAAGATAATGCACAGAAGTATGTGGCCCGTAATGGGAGGCTTGTAATGCGAGTCCCTCCACCATGTAGCTCTGCCGATGCTACATGCAGGACTGCATCAAAGGTTCCGCTGCTGCTCTTGTGAGTTCAAAAATGACCCTAAATGGCCAGTATTTTAGAGGCTAAACTTCCTCCTGTGCATCACAAAGTGGCAAAACAAAACGAAACACAAATCTAGGTTAGGCCTGGCTTACAGATTGTTTTGTTGTTGTTGTTTTGTTTAGGAAATATATGACTGTTGGCCAGGCACAGTGGCTCACACCTGTAATCCCAGCACTTTGGGAGGCTGAGGCAGGAGGATCACCTAAGGTGAGAAATTCAAGACCAGCCTGGCCAACATGGTGAAACCCCGTCTCTACTAAAAACACAAAAATTAGCTGGGCGTGGTGGTGGGCGCCTGTAATCCCACCTACTCAGGAGGCTGAGAATGGAGAATCACTTGAACCTCAGAGGCAAAGGTTGCAATGAGCTGAGATCAAGTCACTGCACTCTAGCCTGGGCAACAGAGTGAGACTGTTTTGAAAAAATAAAGAAAATGTATGACTGTTACAGTTCTCCCTAAGGGTAAAGCTCTAAAGGTGTACTTTCCAGGGGTAACAAGAGTCTTCAGCATCATATTCTTTCTCTCTCTCTCACTCTCTCTATTTCTTTCTTTTAAGATGGAGTCTCACTCTGTCACCCACGCTGCAGTGTAGTGGGGCGATCTCAGCTCACTGCAACCCTCACCTCCCAGGTTCAAATGATTCTCCTGCCTCAGCCTCCCTAGTAGCTGGGATTACAGGCTCATGCCACCATGCCCAGCTAATTTTTGTGCTTTTAGTAGAGACCAGGTTTCACCATGTTGGCCAGGCTGGTCTCAAACTCCTGGCCTCAAGTGATCTGCCTGCTTTGGCCTCCCAAAGTGCTGGGATTACAGGCATGAGCCACCATGCCCAGCCAATGTCATATAGTTGAACTAGGTCACTGAGAAGCTATCTTTGATACTCACGATGCAGATTAAGTGAACCAGCCAGTTTGCCTTACAGACAGCGAGATAATTAATTACACATGAAGTAAGTTTTGCTGCCAGGGTTGCCTGGAAGTTGGGCCAGCTATGGCCACTCTGTCTGAAAGGCAGCGAGGCACGGGGCTCCGCCACGGGACAGAACCTGAGGTGCCTGACACTAGTGCCTTGCAGGCAGGAGCTGTGTGAGCATGTTTTAGAGGGGAAGCCCCCAGGATTCGGCACTGGCAGAGAAAGCCGACTTACCACGCCTCGGAAGGAAGGAGGGATAAGGCCACTGTAGGAAGGGATGAAGGAGGAGCACAACAAGGCCTGTGAAAGCAAAAGAGAGTGAAGTCACAGGCGAGGGCATGCTTTTCATTTCTGTGGTCCTTCATAAACCTTCTCCAAGTGAGCAGGGCAACAAACCTGAAAACGCCCTTTGCACAGAGTAGGTTAATCCATGGGTGGTGGAATGAACCATGAACCAACAAACACCCTTGGACTCAGGCCCGTGGGTCTCATCTATTGCAAAAGCCCCTTAACCACACTGTCAGCAGACTTCCACTTCCTCTCCTTGCTCCACGAGAACCACACTGGGTCGCCACAGACAGGACCAAGGGTTGTGGACTCATGGACTGGAAGGAGCTAGATTGGTGCTGTTCAAATGCAGGTATTCATTAGAATCACCTGGCTGGACACAGTGGCTCACGCCTATAATCCCGGCGCATTGGAAGGCTGAGGCGGGAAGATCAGGAGGTCAAGAGATCAAGAACATCTTGGCCAACATGGTGAAACCCCATCTCTATTAAAAATACAAAAATTAGCAGAGCGTGGTGGTGCCTGCCTATAGTCCCAGCTACTCGGGACGCTGAAGCAGGAGAATCGCTTGAATCTGGGAGGCGGAGGTTGCAGTGAGCTGAGACGTGCCACTGCACTCCAGCCTGATGACAGAGCAACACTGTCTCAAAAAAAAAAAAAAAAAAAAAAACATGAAGAAGAAGAAGAATCACCTGAGAGCTTCTGGAACCCGAGATTCTTCGTCCCTCCCTGGAATTCCCATGCAGCAGGTCCGAGGTGGGGCCTGAAGGTCTGCAATTCTAAGAAGCTCCCAGGAGCTGCTGCTCTGCTGGTCCCAGGACCACACTTTGCAAAGCACCGTGCTACAAAGCAGTCAGCAGCCACCACGCTGATTCACTAGAACAGACCCATGTGGGAACAGGCAAGTGCTGGCTGTTTACAGAAAGCTTCGAAAAACAAGGTTAAACAGAGGATAAAACTGGCTGCCGGTTATACATGCCAGGCTGCCGTCTTGCACAGATCTGTGTTAACTAAAATCGACTCCTTTATCTAAGGAGCTCTTATGAAAGCATCAGCTGTATTAAATGGTGTTTTGTTACTGCAAATTATCTTCTCTCTGCTAGACCCTGAGGATACAGGCAAATAAAACACGTTCCCACCCGTGTGGGGCTTCCATTGAGAGAAAGCATCTTCATTATGGAAGACGCACAGAGGAACTTTGGGAGAGGCACACCTGCAGGGCAGGTTCCTTGGACTGGGTGGTCATGAGCCAAGCACTGAAGGAAAAGGAGGAATTATTTGAAATTGCAACTGCCAGGTCGAGGTGGGCCGATCACTTGGGTGCAGCAGTTTGGGACCAGCCTGGGCAACAGGGCGAAACCCTGTCTCTACAAAAAGTACAAACATCAGCAGGGTGTGGTGGCCTGCGCCTATAGTCCTAGCTACTAGGGAGGTTGAGATCGCACCACTGCACTCTGGTCTGGGAGACAGACCAAGACCCTGTCTCAAAAAGAAAAAAAAAAAAAAGTAAAGAAAAGAAACTGCCCTGGAACATTCAGGGTTTACAAACATTATGGACCAAATCACTGGAGGCAGACAGAGTTTATGTCACTCTGGCACAGGGGGCCTACAAGTGCCTCTATGTTCCTTCCAAAACAAAACAGCACCCCCCCTTTTTTTTCTTTCTTGAGACAGTGTCTCACTGTCACCCAGGCTGGAGTGCGGTGGCATGATCTCAGCTCACTGCAACCTCCACCTCCCAGGCTCAAGCAGTTCTCCTGCCTCAGCCTCCCAAGTAACTGGGACTACGGGCCCACAACACCACACCCAGCTAATTTTTCTGTAGTTTTTGTAGAGATGGGGTTTCACTGTGTTAGTCTCAAACTCCTGGGCTCAAGCGATCCTCCTGCCTCGGCCTCCCAAAGTACTGGGATGACGGGCATGAGCCACCCCACCCATCCTAAAATGGCTTTTCTTACTTGACAACACCCAGATAAGCAAACTGCTTACATCCACGACTTCGTCTTTGGACAAGAAGTTTGACACCAGAACGTTTCCTCCATCAGACACTCTGGTGAGCGAGATGAACATTTTGCCTGAGATGAGCTGGTGGACATTGGCTGGGAGGTATTTGTAGAGAGTCTGTCGGAAGAACTCGTTTATGTTGAAGGATGGATGGAAGACGCCGATGTTCCGACTCCTGGCCTTCCGGACAAGGTCCGAGAGGACCTTCAGCGTCTGGTCTGGGGACAGGGGACAAACACATTAAAGAACGTACCACACTGGGATGGCAATACTTTTGGCAAGGCCAGAAACCAGACAGCAAGGATGCCACCAACCTTTTTCTAGGCCACTACTGTCTACTATAGTAGCCACGCGTGGCTCTTAAGCCCTTGAAAGGTGGCTCCTCCGAACCGAGATGTGTAAAATACAAACTGGATTTCAGCAGCTTATGGAATACCTCATTAGTAATTTTTTATATTGATTAGATGGGAAAATGATATTATTTTGGATATACTGGGCTCAACGAAATTAATTCTACCTGTGTCTTTTACTTTATTCAATGTGGCTTCTAGGAAATGCACAGTGACATCATGGCTTGCAGTATATTCCCACCAGACAGCACTGCTGTAGGCCTCAGCCACAGGAATGAGCCTGTCACTTCCAGAAGCCCAGGTGAGCAGGCCCCACCTCCATGCCTCACAAAGTCAGAAGCCAGGAACATACCAGCATCAGAGCTTTGGTGCAGAAGATCTGACCTCACCCACTGGCCTGGCCTCTCAGGCTGATCTGCACTCTCCTGCCATGCAGGACAGCCCCTCCCAGCCCGACCCCTTGCCAGCCATAAATCCTGGGATGCACAGGGACAGGCGTGCCTCAGCCTGTCCTGACCCAAGTCTGATCTTCACTCACAGCTCTCCTTCCCTGACTGGCCCCTCCAAGCATGGCCAGAAGGGGTGGAATTGCATGTGGCTGCAGGTTCCGCCTGCCTCTCCTGCCAAGTTAGCCTCAGCTCTGAGCACGGAGGAGCTGCGTCCGGGATGCAGCCCTGGGACATGCTCAGCAGCCTCCAAGTGCACAGCCCGCTGTGAGACATGGAGTTAAAGCAGGAACCTGGAACCCTGGAACATAGGGAGTGGCTCCTCTCAACGCCTCCAGATCCACTTTCCAGGGACTTGGTGGTTCTTGAGCCTCTTCGTATCCTGCTGGGGAAAGCCCCAGGCTGCAGCTGTCCTCCGCCCAGTAAGGAATCCCTTCTATGCCAGAGTGACTGTACTTTAGGTTCCTGGGATCCCTGCATTTGTATTCTGTCCCAGTATAAACATTTGTCCACATGGTTGTCCACAGGTCACCTTGGGATACAAGAGCTGACCTGTATTGTTGATAAAGCCCAGGGTGTGCAGATGATCATGTGGCCAGTCTAATCCTCCTAGAGACCACACTTCCTGCCCTTTGCTCCTCTCCCGCTGGCTGGGGAAGGCAGACAGCCAGAACTGTCTAATCCCTAATCCCCAATCCCCACCACCCAGTCAGCCCAGGGACCGCTCACTGCTCCTACCCAATGGCAGGGCTTGGTCTACCAGCAGGGCCTTCCTCACCACTAAACAGTCACTCCCTGCTGGCTCTGGCAGGCAGAGCAAAGAGTCCATTGTTAAGGAAGCCCAGATAAAACGGGGCTGATAGGGGCATGATCTCCTGCCTGGGGACCTGTGAGTGTCAACAGCTCCACACTGCTTCTTGCCCCAGCCCCTGCCCGCTGGCTCAGAACCCTCTCCTCGACTCCAGCACTAGACAACAAATTCCCGGGAAGGATATCACACCCCAGTAGTTCCCACTAGTGAGAAACAAACCCTCCGTCTGCCCCTCCTAGAGGTACTCACGTGGACAAATGCTTCATTAGGACAAGATTCAAATACACAGGATCTCACTTCCAGGGGTACTGAGCTGGAAGAGGTGGGGTGGGCCCAGGTCAGGGGAGACTAGAGGAGTGGATGGGATTGGGGGGTGTCCAGGGATGCACTCCAACCCCCAGTAAGGGTCCCAAACACTGGAGGAGGAGGAAAAGGAGGAGGAAGACGCCAGTTAGCCTGCCCTGGAGGATGCCCAGGGTTGCCCTCCTGGGAGGCTACCCAGCCCCTAGAAGGCTGGGCTGTGCCCCAAAAAGCGCAGGCGCGGGGTGTCTTCAGTTCCTTAACCCCCAGAGGAAAGGTGCCCACGCTGGGGCACCGGCCAAAGCCCCATTCTTGGTCTCTGGCAAATCAACTGCACCTCCAGAGAGGACACTGGAGACCCGGGGACCGCAGGGACAAACATGACCCTCAGCCCCGGGTCCCGGTCCCAGATCCTCGTCGCTCCGAGACGCCCCGGCTCTCAGTCCGGAAGTGAGGGGCTCCCTTCATGCACCGGCACCAGATGGGGGCAGGGGTGGGGACGCGCGACAGTCCCAGGCTTCGGAAGCCGGCGCGCCAGCCCGGACCGCTCAGGGGTTCCAAAGCCCCCTTCCCGGGCCCAGGGAACAGCGCCCCCGGAGGAGGCATCTGTCCCGGAGGGGACCCTCGGGATGCACCCCGCCGTGTCCGCGTCCGATCCCCGCTCCTTCCGGGGCCCCGAGACCCAGGGGACCTCCCCACCTCTCCCCGGCCTAAGGGGCGCCACCTCCGCGCGCAGAGCCCGGGCAGCGGCCCTGGACGCACCCAGCGGGATCCCGCTGAGGAAGCTGACGCCGTGCAACGCCCCGGCCGAGGCACCGAAGAACATGCGCGCGTCGCGGAGGAGGTGTGGGGCGTGCTCGCTCAGGCAGCTGGTCGCCCCGACGTGGTAGAAGCCCAGGAAGCCGCAGCCCGCGAAGGACAAGCTCCAGCCGCTCTCGGCGTCGTACATGGCGGCGGCGGGGCTGGGGGCGCGGGGCTGGATCTGGGTCGGGAGCGGGGATCGGCTCGGGTTCAGATCCGCAGCCGCTCTGCCCGGCGCCCGCAAGCGCTCTGGACCCAGCCTGGGCGTCTCCGCCAGGCGATTCGCAGAGCGACATCAGCCCCGCCCCCCGGACCATGCAAATGAGGCGGTGGGAGGCCCAATGGGCGGGCAGGACACCTTCCCGGGCGGGGCTTGGAGGGGGCTGGGGGCGGGGACAGGGGCTGGGAGGGAGATGGGGCTGTTTCGGGGGCTGGGAGGGGAATGGGGCGGGGACGGGGGCTGGGAGGGGGATGGGGCGGGGACTGGGGCTTGCCGGGGGACTGGGACGGGGGCTGGGAGGGGAGTTGGGGAGGACCTGTGAGGAGGGGTCCAGCCTGGGAGCTCGCCCGAGCGACTCCGGAGAAAGCATTTTTCCAGAACTCCAAAAGTCACTGCATGTCTTGGAGAGAAAGGCTTCCTTCAGTGTTCCTTGTCATCCGTTTAGTAGGGGAAGTGTGGGAGGGAGTTGCAGTCGGTACCCACTTGATCCTTAACATCCCTTTGACACTTTATCTCGTCCTTTCTGACACGGGGAGAATCAGCCTAAAGCAGGTACCAGCACCTGAAGAGTTTAACGTCTTTGCGTTGCTGCAGGCTTTCTGTATGGATTGTCTTCAAGTGGTAGGGATTTTTTTAATTGAATGACAGTAACAGGAAGTGTCCATTTCAAAGTTTCCTTTGTAAGTAAAAAATGTGAATGACAGGTGCTGGGGCTGGGGTTGGGGCCCTGCAGAAACTGGGGGATGGGAAGTGGTTTGGGAAGCTGAGGCCCAGATGACTCCTGGTGCTCCATCTTTGTCCGTTCAGGTGCAAAAACAAAATACTGTAGGCAGAGCGGCTTACAAACCAGAGATTTATTTCTCTCCTTTTTCTTCCCCCAGGCTGGAGTGCAATGGCGTGATCTCGGCCCACTGCAGCCTCTACCTCCCTGGTGCAATTGATTCTCTTGCCTCAGCCTCCCAAGTAGCTGGGATTACAAGCATGCACCACCACACCTAATGTTTTGTATTTTTAGTAGAGATGAGATTTCAATATGTTGGCCAGGCTAGTCTTGAACTCCTGACCTCAAATATTGTCTGCCTCAGCCTCCCAAAGTGCTGGGATTACAGACGTGAGCCACTGTGCCTGGCTTATTTCCCTATCTCACAGTTCTGGAGGCTGGAAAGCCCAAGTTTAGGATGCCAGCAGACTGGTGAGGGGCATGGCTCATAGAGGGTGCCTTCTTACCACATCCTCACTTCTGGGCCTCTTTGATAAGGGCACCAATTCCATTCATGAGGGTGCCACCCTCTCATCAAATCACCTTCCAAAGGTCCCCACCTCCAAAGACCATCACCTTAAAGGGTACGATTTCAACAGATGACCTTTGGTGGGGACACAAACATTCAGATCATAGCATGCCCTTAGGAGATGCCTAAGAGTCCCCTTAACCTTGACTTACCCCTGGCACTGGGTGGAGCAAGCCCACAGCAGTCCATGGGGAGAAGTGAGCCCTTGGTCCAGAGCTCCTCACTGGAGGACCCTGGTCTGCCAGGCCATCCCGCCCCCCAACTGGAGTGGACCAAGAAGCCCTCCCACTTCTCGGTGAGGCCTGGAGGAATGCAGAGTGTGTGAGCTTTGGGTTCAGGCCTCCCCCGTCTCTGTGGCTCACTGTCCTCCTCTGCTCAATGACTGGCGGTGTTGCTGCCAAGATTCCAAATGTCACCTGAGAAGCACCTGGACTGGTCAGGTGGTTCATGTTCAACAGAGCTTCTCCGATCTGCTGCATTCCCTGCCTTTGCCCTGCCTGGAGGGGTAGGGGAGCGGGGAGCAGGGCCACCTCCTGTCTCTGGGCAGGAATCCCAGGGTGTGGAAGATTTAGGCCATAGTGAATACCTGGGCTGACTGCCTCATCACATAGACACGTTGTAGATGGAGGCCCAGAGCAAGGCTGGGTCAGGCCCTAAGTCCCGGGGAAAGTCAGGAGAGCTGGGAACCAGATAGTGGTCCCATCTGTTCTTGACATGTTGGCTTTGCTGGAGGGGGGCATTGCCCACAGTCCTGCCCAAACTTTCCTCCACGCCCACCTCACAGTCGGGACTGTGGCAGAACTGAGGCTTCTGGCTGGGTCAGCTGGGATCAGGACCTCTAGCCTCCTACACCCACCCATGCCTCCTAGTCTTAGGACTAATGACGGGAGGGCCAGGCCCTGGTACAGGAATTTGGGGCTGTGACTGAAGGCTCAAGATGAGTCACAGCAGCCACAGACATTTGTATTCTCTTCCTGTCCACCGGGACTCATTCATGGCCAGCCACAGCAGACATCTGTCATCCCCAGTGTGACCCAGATGTGGGCAGGACAGGAGCAGGGCTGAGGACTCACCCCCTCTTCATCACTGCATGTGGACAGCACCTAGGGGCCCTCGTCACTTTCCAGAGAGAAAGAGAGGACCCAGCTGGGCAAGGGTTTCATGATCCAGCTCTTTCAGCCCCTCCTCCAGCCTCCCGTGGGTCAGGCACATGATATCATGGTTAAGACTGCAAGCTTTGTCATCAGACAGCCAGTGCACAAATGCCACCTTCTCTGATCACTAGTATTAGGCCTTGCAAGCATCATTTAGTCTCTCAGAGCTTCAGTTTTTATATCTGTACCATGGGGGAGAAAACAGTTGTGTGAGGGGCATTATCAGGGTAAATATGATGAACAGAAAGCAGCCAGCACAATGCCTGGCAGTGCTGCCCTTATCCCTGATCCCATCTCTCTCTCTCAGTCCCTGTCTCTGTCTCTCCTACCCATGCTTCCACACATGGCCCCATCTGCAATCGGATCCAGCTCTTGGTTGCCAGCACAGAGTTATAAACATTTATTTATTTATTTAGAAATGAAGTCTCGCCCTGTCACCCAGGCTGGAGTACAATGGCATGATCTCGGCTCACTGCAACCTCTGCCTCCCAGGTTCAAGAGATTCTCCTGCTTCAGCCTCCCGAGTAGCTGGGATTATAGGCACGTACCACCAGGACCAGCTAATTTTTTGTATCTTTAGTAGAGATGGGGTTTCATCATGTTGGCCAGGCTTGTCTTGACCTCCTGACCTCATGATCTGCCCACCTCAGTCTTCCAAAGTGCTGGGATTACAGGCGTGAGCCACTGTGCCTAGCCAGTTATAAACATTTCATATCTTAAATTCAGTGTTCAGGCCCAAGGGAAACTTCTGTGTATCTCTTGAACAATTCCCTCCAAAGAAAAGTCACTGCTTTGCCCATGTACAAAGAGTGTGGCTGTGCCCTGCTCACATCAGACACAGACACTGCTTGGAAGGATGGAGAGGACTGGTGGCTGAGGCACTTGGGAAGGAGGAAAAGTGAATTCATGTGTCGAATTATCATCAAACGGCATGGACGCTTGCAAAAGGAAGTGCTCTTTCCCAGGAGTCGTAAGGCCCATTTCCTTGTGGGTCTTCAAGTGCCAATTCCCGGTACTTGTGATATGACTGGCAACATCTGTAAGTGAAGGCTGAGGACCACTTTCCTTTTTTTTTTTTTTTTGAGACAGAGTCTCACTCTATTGCCTAGGCTGGAGTGCAGTGGCACCATCTTGGCTCACTGCAACCTCCACCTCCTGGATTCAAGTGATTCTCCTGCCTCAGCCTCCTGAGTAGCTGGGATTACAGGCATGCGACACCACGTCCAGCTAATTTTTGTATTTTTTAGTAGGGACAGGGTTTCACCATGTTGGCCAAGTTGGTCTTGAACCTCTGACCTTAGGTGATCTGCCCACCGCGGCCTCCAAATGTGCTAGGATTACAGGCATGAGCCACCGTGCCCAGCCAGGACTACTTTTCAAAATCAGACTCTGGGAGACCCTGTCTCAGAAAAAAAACAAAAAGTCCATGCATTAGAGAAGCTGGTTCAGGCGTGAGTTCTAGTGCTGTTTGCTGTGGGTTCAAGGTTAATGAATCAACAATATACAGGTTATCAGCGGGCATGGTGGCTCACGCCTGTAATCCCAGCACTTTGGGAGGCCAAGGCAGGTGGATCACCTGAGGTCAGGAGTTCAAGACCAGCCTGGTTAACATGCTGAAACCCCATTTGTACAAAATTACAAAAATTAGCTGGGCATGATGGCGGTTGCCAGTAATCCCAGCTACTGAGGGAATCGCTTGAACCTGGGAGTCAGTGTTTGCAGCGAGTGGAGATTGCGACTCTGTACTCCAGCCTGGGTGACAGAGTGAGACTCTGTTTCAAAAAACAAAACAAGTTATCAATTAAGGTGTCTTTAACCGGAAACACACATAAAACAAGGTTATATATCAATCAGTTGACAAAAATGTGCCCAGAGCCTGGATGGAATCTAACCCATCCTTCCCCTAGAAGCAATTACTTGGTCTTGGATGGTCCCGCGTCTGTGGAGACTTTATAAACATAACCACCATGAGTCACAAGAATTGATGGTACGTCACCCCAACATTCATGAAGAGGAGCAGAGAGGTGCCTGAACTCTAGTGTTTATCCTCTCTAGAACTGGAAATACAGAGCATTGCCACCCTGACCATGCCAGCTCTATGTGGGCACGCTGGGTCCAGACAGTGTCAGCCTGCCCTCTTCCTACCTGCACTGCTGGGCCAATGAGAGCTGGCATCCCTCACCCACTTACCAAACCCAGCACCATGAGGACGGCCTCTGTGGGAGGTCTCAGCTTCTCTGCCAACCTGCCAGATGCCTTGATCCATTCACAGAGGTATTTCTGTGAATGGGAGAACTGGCTAATTCCAGCCATGGGCAAAAAGGGAATAGAAACCAGATTCAGGGTGAGGGGCAGAGCATACGTGAGAACAGCCCCTTGCCTGCTGCTGTCCTCCTTCCAGTGCCCCAGGCTGCATCTGGACCTTCCACCTCCACACACCTTGCCCGAGGTTCCCAACCCACGCTGGTGGCAATAAGACAGCTGGGATTACAGGTGAGCCACTGCACCTGGCCAGGAGAGCGTCATCTTTTTTCCCCAACCTTTAACTCTCCCATTTTCCCCCATCTTAGTGAGCCCTCCGAATGTCCTTAAGCCAGTAACCTAAGCACCCTCTATAGTCCACCTCGTTCACTCCCACCCCACATTCAGTCTGCCATCAGGCGCTGCTGGTGACCACCCTCCTAAAGACCCTCCACACCTTCGATTCTCTCCACCTCCTCTGCTGCTATCCTCATCTGGATCGGGCCTCCAGCAATTTTGCTCCTGGACCCCCAAAACTCTGGAAAAAAACAGTGTATTTCCTTGTGCATTTTAAAATCAATATTATAGGGGAGCACACCGGGTGCAGTAGTTCATGTCTATCATCCCAGCACTTTGGGAGGCCAAGGTGGGCAGATTGATTGAGGTCAGGAGTTCGAGACCAGCCTGGCCAACATGGTAAAACTCATTCTCCACTAAAAATACAAAAATTAGCTGGATGTGGTGGTGCATGCCTGAAGTCCCAGCTAGAGTGGGACTTGTGAGGGGAAGGCTGAGGCAGGAGAATCACTTGAACCTGGGACGCAGAGGTTACAGTGAGCCAAGACTGCCATTGCACTCCAGCCTGGGCGAAAGAGTGAGACACTCTGTCTCTAAATAAATAAATAAAAACTTTCATTGGCTATGTGTGGTGGCTCATACCTATAATCTGGGCACTTTGGGAGGCCAAGGTGTGCAGATCACCTGAGGTCAGGAGACCAGCCTGGCCAACATGGTGAATCCCCATCTCTACTAAAAATACATAAATTAGCCAGGTGTGGTGGTGCACACCTGCAATCCCAGCTACTTGGGAAGCTGACGCAGGAGGATCACTTGAACCTGGGAGGTGGAGGTTGCAGTGAGCCGAGATTGTGACACTGCACTCTAGTCTGGGCAACAGAGTGAGACTCCATCTCAAAAAAAAAAAAAAAAAATCACAGGGGAGGAAAAAGATCATTTTCTTCTATCTGTCTCTTTGTCCATTTTGTGCCTCTGTAATTTATAAAGAATTGGGCAATTTGTAAAGAACAAAATGTATTTCTCACAGTCTGGCTGCTGGAAAGTCCAAGACCAAGGCACCAGTATCTGGTGTCTGGTGAGGGTCTTCTTGCTGCATCCTCACACAGCAGAAGACAGAAGTGGGGAAAGGGGAGTGGGAGGAACACTGTGTCCTCACATGGTGGAAGACTGAAAGAGCCCAAACCACTCCCTCCACCCCTTTAGATAGCAATACTAATCCATTTGTGAGTCTCCACCCTCAAGACCTAAACACCCCCCGAGGCCCCACGTCCCAATACCATTGCAATGGGATTACATTTCCACGTGAGTTTTGGAGGAACCAAAACCATTCAAACCATAGCACCATCTTACGTGGTGAAATCTTGGCTCACGGAAGCCTCTGACCCCCGGGTTCCAGTGATTCTCCTGCCTCAACCTCTTGGGTAGCTGGGATTACAGGCATATAGCACTACGCCTGGCTAATTTTTGTATTTTTAGTAGAGACAGGATTTCACCATGGTGGCCAGGCTGGTGTCAAACTCCTGACCTCAGGTGATCTGCCTGCCTCAGCCTCCCAAAGTGCTGAGATTACAGGCATGAGCCACTGCGCCCGGCCTTATATTTTAATTTTTATAAGGCAAATGCTAAGAAGTCACTCACATGAATAAAATAGTGGGGATGAGAGTCTGTCATAGCAGTCACTCCTTTATCCAAAAATGACATAGAAATCTGTCAAGGAAAATGATGATGATGATTTATTTATTTATTTAGACAAGATCTAACTCCATTGCTCAGGCTGGATCGCGGTGCTATGATCTCAGCTTGCATCAACCCCAACCTCCTGGGCTCAAGTGATCCTCCCACCCCAGCATCCCAAGTAGCTGGGACCACAGGCGCGTGCCACCACACCTGACTAATTTTTTAATATTTTGTAGAGATGGGATCTTGTCATGTTGTGCAGGCTGGTCTTGAACTCCTGGGCTTAAGTGATACTCAAGTGGCCAGAATTTTAATGATTTCTCAGCTGCACACTCATTTAGGGTCTCACTCAGCTTTGTAGAAGGCTAAGAATTAGATGTCCCTTAAGTTGCAAAAGGATCTGTTATTCAGGCAACAGAGTCCAGCACAACGTTGGGGTCTGCTTTGTCCTTTTGTTTTGCACCTAAATGGCCACTTCCCTAGCCCATCCCAGCCCCACATTCCTCTGGCAAGGCCTTTCTTCTGAGTGGTGAAGAAAAGGGACTATGTGGAGGGAGGGGAGAAGGAGAACAGACCTCAGGCCTCCCACAGCTGCAGGGTCTCAGGAGGGTGGTTTTAGGGAATAGCTTGGGAAATGACTCCTTTAACGTTACTGGTCCCTGTGCCCAGCTTGGAAAATCCTGCGTGAGCCCAGAGACATGTGTGCCCCTGCTGCAAGGCCACTGTCCCTGGCAGGTGTCATTTCTTGCAGGGTTGACTACTACAGTAACTCTCCCCCCACCCACTTTTTTTTTTTTTTGAGACAGAGTCTCTCTCTGTTACCCAGGCTGGAGTGCAGTAGCGCAATCTCGGCTCACTGCAACCTCTGCCTCCTGGATTAAAGTGATTCTCCTGTCTCAGCCTCCAAAGTAGCTGGGATTACAGGTATGCACCAACAGGCCCAGCTAATTTTTGTGCTTTTAGTAGAGATAGGGTTTCACCATGTTGCCCAGGCTGGTCTTGAACTCCTGACCTCAAGTGATCCACCCACCTTGGCCTCCCAAAGTGCTGGGATTACAGGCATGAGCCATGGCGCCCAGCCCAGATTTTTTTTTTTTTATGCCACATGACAGTTGTAAATATCCAGATAGTATTTATGCTTATTTCTTTGGGATGTTGGAGTCATCTCAGATCCCCTGTTAGATCATATCTAATAATAAACAAAGAAGCACATTTTCATTATATCACAATCAAAACATATTGTGATCACTCTATCTGAAAATAAACCTTGTAATTCTATTAACTTTATCTTATGCATTTAAAACATTCTTCCAGGTCAGGTGTGATGGCTCACACCTGTAATTCCAGTACCTTGAGATACTGAGGTGGGAGGCTCACTTGAGCCCAGGTGTTCAAGACCAGCCTGTACAACATAGCAAGATACTCTCTCTACAAAAAAACAATGAAGCAATTAGCTGGGTGTGGTGGCTCATACCTGTAGTCCCAGCTACTCAGAAGGCCGAGGTAGGAAGATGGCTTAAGCCAGGGATTTGAGGCACAGTGAGATCAAGCCGCTGCACTGCAGCCCAAGTGGCAGACTAAGACACCGTCTCAAAAAACATTTTTTTTCCTAGAGATTGTGGGAAAAGATAAAAGACAACAAATGAGCGAAACAGTTATTCAGAGAATTTTGCAAGTTTCCTGCATTGCCCACAAGAATAAGTGAAAAAGCTGGCTTCTTCTGTGCAGAAGAGGCTTTGGGGAGGTGGAACTGGTAGCAGGGGGACCATGTAGGGGATACTGCAGAGGCCCAGAGAGGTGGCAGCTTGGACTGGTGGGGCAGAGCTGGAGATGGGGAGACATGGATGGATTTGAGGCTGTGTTAGGCCATTCCCATACCCATAAAGAAGTACGTGAGACTTGGCCAGATGCAGTGGCTCACACCTATAATCCTAGCCACTTTGGGGGGCTGAGGTGGATGGATCACTTGAGGTCAGGAGTTCGAGACCAGCCTGGCCAACATGGTGAAACTCTGTCTCTACTAAAAATACAAAAATTAGCTGGGCACAGTGGCAAGAGGCTGTAATCTCAACTACTTGGGAGGCTGAGGCTGGAGAATCACTTGAACCTGGGAGGCAGAGGTTGCAGTGAGCCGAGATTGTGCCACTGCTCCCCAGCCTGGGCGACAGGGCAAGACTCCATCTCAAAAAACAAAAAACAAAAAAAACAGAGATTGGAAAATGTATAAGAAAAAGAGGTTGAATTGACTCACGGTTTTATAGGCTGTATAAGCATGGCACTGGCATCTGGTCGACTTCTGGTGAGACTTCAGGAAGCTTTTACTCTTCACTCATGGCGAAAGGTGAAGTAGGAACAAGCGTGTCACACGGTGAAAGCAGGAGCAGCAGGCGGGGAGGTGCTGCTACTGGGGAGAGGTCCCAATCCAGTCGCCAAGAGAGGGTTCTTGGATCTCTCAGAAGAAAGAATTCAGGGTGAGTTCGTAAAGTGAAAGCAAGTTTATCAGGAAAGTAAAGGAATAAAAGAACGACTACTCCACAGACAGAGCAGCCCCGAGGACTGCTGGGTGCCCATTTTTATGGTTGTTTCTTGATTATATGCTAAACAAAGGATGGATTATTCATGCCTCCCTTTTTTAGACCATATAGAGTAACTTCCTGATGTTGCCGTGGCATTTGTAAACTGTCACGGGCCGGTGGGAGTGTAGCCGTGAGGACGACCAGAGGTCTCTCTCATGGCCATCCGGTTTTGGTGGGGTTTGGCCGGCTTCTTTACTGCAACCTGCTTTATTAGCAAGGTCATTATGACGTGTATCTCGTGCTGACCTCCTGTCTCATCCTGTGACTTAGAATGTCTTAACCATCTGGGAATGCAGCCCCGAAGATTTCAGCCTTATTTTGCCCAGCCCCTATCCAGGGTGGAATTGCTCTGTTTCAAAGGCCTCTGACAATACCACATACTTTAAACAACCAGATCCCAAGAGAAATCACTCATTATCTCAAGGACGACACCAACCCAGGATCCGCCCCCATGATCCAATCACCTCCCACCAGTCCCTGCGGGGGGGATAGCCCGGCCAGCATGGTGAAACCCCATCTCTATTAATACAAAATTAGCCAGGCATGGTGGTGGGCGCCTATAATCCCACCTACTTGGGAGGCTGAAACGGGTAAATTGCTTGAACCTGGGAGGCGGAGGTTGCAGTGAGCTGAGATCATGCCACTGAACTCCAGCCTGGGTGATAGAGCAAGACCTTGTCTCAAAAAAATAAAAATAAAATTAAAAAAAAAAAAAAAGAGAAAAGGAATGTATTTAGGTCACAGTTCTGGAGGCTGCGAAGTTCAAGATTGAGGGGCCATGTCAAGTGAGGGACGTCCTTCCTGCTGTGTCATAACATGACACAGGGCATCACATGGAGAGGAAGGAAGAGCCAGACAAGCCAGACCCTCAGAATAACCGCTGGAGTGCAATGGTGTAATCTCAGCTTGCTGCCACCTCCATCTTACAGGTTCAAGCGATTCTTCTGCCTTAGCCTCCTGAGTAGCTGGGATTACAGGCACCTGCTGCCATGCTCAGCTAATTTTGTTATATTTTTAATAGAGACAGGGTTTCATCATGTTGGCCAGACTGGTCTTGAACCTCTGACCTCAGGTGATCCGCCCAGCTCCGCCTCCCAAAGCACTGGGATTACAGATGTGAGTCACCGTGCCCCGCCCTGATTACCTCCTAAAGGTCCCACATCTTAACACTGCCCCAATGGCAGTTAAATTTCCACATGAGTTTTGGAGGGGACACAGCAGGCACAGGCACAGCAGGGCTGAGGAACTTGCTCAAGATCTCTGACCTGGTCAGTGGTAGAGCTGATACTGGAAACATGTCTATCAGTTTGCAAAGCTCATGCTGACTGCCCAGCAACAGAGCCACCCGAGTCAGGCAAGGAGAGGGCTTCTGGGACCCGGGGAGAGAGACAGCCCACCCAGAGCCCTTGTGCAATGCTTCCTGGCACAACAGGGCCTCCTGAAAGGACAGGTGGCAGCCTGGGGCACAGACTGGAGCCACGCTGCCCACCAGTTCCCAGCTGTGTGACCTTGGGCAAGTTGCTTCACCTCTCTGGGCCTCAGTGTGAAATGCAGATAAACCAAGCACCTCACTTCCTCACGAGGATGAAATCAGCTAATGATTAGAAAGTTACTGCACCTCACTGTGCCTCTATTTCCCAATCTGTAAAACAGCACTGACGGCATAGGTTTGCTGCAAGGATTAAAGAAATTAAGCTGGGTGACGTGCTTCCAAGGCTGCCTGGGACATTACACACTCAATCCGCCTCAGCCCTCATCTCTCCAGCCTGGCCCCTCCTCCTTATCACTCCCTCACCACAGGGGAGTGATACTCAAATACGAAAAATTACAGGTGTGGTGGCGCATGTCTGTAAACCCAGCTTCTCAGGAGGCTGAGATAGGAGCATCACTTGAACCCAGGAGGCGGAGGTTGCAGTAAGCTGAGATTGTACCACTGCATGTCAGCCTGGGTGACAGAGTGACTCTGTCTCAAAAAAAAAAAAATTAAAAATAAATAGGTGTGGTGGCTCATGCCTGTAATCCCAGGATTTGGGGAGGCCAAGGCAGGCAGATCATGAGCTCAGGAGATCAAGACCATCCTGGCTAACATGGCGAAACCCTGTCTCTACTAAAAACACAAAATATTAGCCGGGCGTGGTGGTGGGAGCCTGTAATCCCAGCTACTTGGGAGGCTGAGGCAGGAAAATCGCTTGAACCCGCGAGGTGGAGGTTGCAGGGACCTGAGATCACGCCATTGCACTCCAGCCTGAGGGACAGAGCGAGACTCTGTCTCAAAAAATAAAATTAAATTAAATAAAGAAAAACACTAATATCAGGAAATGTGGGCAAAGGGTAGCCATGAACTCTGTACTATTCTCACACCGTTTCTAAAAATGGGAGATTATATCAAAATAAAAAGCACCCAGACAGGTGCTTTACCTGGGAAGAAAACGGCAGGGGAGAGGGGCTTGCAGAAAAGAAAAGGTGGAGTCCAGGAGTCCAGGAGGCAGAAGAGAGCCTTGGAGAGGACAAACTAGAGCTGTGTGGCTGGTGGGAGGCAGGGTCTGGCTCCATTGCCCAGGCTAGAGTCCCAGGAGCAGCCCCTCCCCACCTGACTGTGGCCCCTCATCCTTGAGCTTCTGCTGTCCCAGGAACAGGTCATGATGCACACGGCCTCTAGCGCCTCCTGGAGGTCACCATGCACACATCACCCCTCACTCCCTCTCCCAAAATCTCGGATGCCTGATCACCCTTTCCCGATTAGTAGCACCAAGTACCCTCCTTCCCAGACCTGCCTTCAGAAAACTCCGGCTTAGTGGAGGTTGGGTAGCGTGCTGGGCCTCAGCCGGGAGCCAGGACTGCCCCATTCCCTCCCCCAACAGGGGCCCTTCTCAAACCGCCACACCCTCCCCTCCCTCTCAAGGGTTGCAGGGCAAACACGTGGGTGCCCATTAGGGCCCCGGCTGATTTGCGGCACCTGTCAAGCTGGTTATTAGCACCTGTTTCCCATATTGGAGGAGGGAGCTTTTCTGCAGCTGGGACTGAATCCACTTACCTCAAATTCCGCAGACTTTAGCCAGGCTCTGCATTGTGACAGGAGTCTAAAAAGATTAAGTGGTAACTCACACGCACCAGGACCCTGGGCAGTGCTTTGCAGATGTCATCCTTTTCAATCATCCCGAGGTAACCCTGTGAGGGCCATCCTGCCACACCTCCACTCGCAGAGGGGAAACGGAGGCGTGTGACGTCCAGAGGCCTGGGAGCCATCTGTGAAACCAGGATGTATGGCCAGGCCCCAGGCATGCCGTAACCTCTGTTCTACTGAGGAGAGTAGCAGGGACCCAGGCAGGTGGTCTGCCTGGGGAGAAAACGGCAGGGCAGAGGGACTCATGGAAAAGAAAAAAGAAAAGGTGGAGTCCAGGAGGCAGGGGAGGGGACTTGGAGGGGACAAACTAGAACCATGTGGCTGGCAGGGAGAGGTTTTTCGTTTTTTCCCAAGATGGGGACCTGCTTTGCTGCCCAGTACTGCAATCACAGTGGAGCTGCAATCACAGCTCACTGCAACCTCAAACTCCTGGGCCCAGGCAATCTTCCAGCCTCAGCCTTCCAAGTAGCTGGGACCACAGGTGTGCACCTGGCTAATTTTTATTTTTGTAGAGATGGGGTCTCGCTTTATTGTCCAGGCTGGTCTGGAATTCCTATTCTCGAGAATTTTCCCTAAACTCATAAGGAATATTGTTTTTTAAGTTTCTTTCTAATGTCTTTGTCTGGTTTTGGTGTCAGGGTAATACTGGCCTCATAGGCTGTGTTGGGAAATATTCCTTCTTCCTCTATTTTTCATAAGAGTTTGTGAAGGATTTGCTGAATTTTTCTTTTTTTCTTTTTCTTTCTTATTTTTCTTTGAGACAGAGTCTCACTTTGTCGCCCAGGCTGAAGCACAGTGGTGAGATCTCAGCTCACTGCAAACTCCAGTTCCTGGGTTCAAGGGATTCTCCTGTCTCAGCCTCCTGAGTAGCTGGGATTACAGGCACACACCACCACACCCAGCTAATTTTTTTGTTTTTTTGGTAGTGATGGGTTTCGCCATGTTGACCAGGCTGGTCTTGAACCCCTGACCTGAGGTGATCCACCCGCCTTGGCCTCCCAAAGGGCTGGAAGTATAGGTGTGAGCCACCTTGCCCAGCCCAGGGTTTATTTTTTAAACTTTAAAAAATTATGCCATTCACATGGTCAAGTACATTGATTGTGAATGCAATCACATTCACTTGGTCAAGTGTTTTTGTGGGGAAATGACCACGTAATCAGATCAACCTACGAAGCATTTTCAGCATCCAGGAAGCTCCCAGGCCCCTCTAGTCACCTCTCCCTGTAGTGGGGACTTTGAGAGACTGAGAATGTAAGTGCAGGGCCCTAAGAGGGACCCACTTGCTGCCACCTGTTGCCTTGAAGAACCTGCAAGGGGCCTCCAGTGCTCTGTAGAGGCAAACCCCACGTCCTTTTAAACATGCTTCTGTGCAAGGCTGGCCTCAGGGTGGCCCAGTACATTTCATTATGTTTGCTTTAGCTATAGGGAGGTGTAATAGAATTAGCCTTATTTCCAAGAATGAGAAGCCTAGGGACCTAGACAATACGACAAAGGACCTGGTGGACTTGGTGTGTCTTCCTTTACACCAGCTTGCCCCTGACTGTCCTGTGGATGGCCAGGGCAGACAGACACAGAGAGGGTAGGAGACTTGCTGAGGGTCTTCCCTTGCAAGCTCCTGCCCTTCCTGCTACCCCCCACACCACCCTAGATGTGAGCCTGCCTTGGTTCAGCTGCTGGTTCCGGGGCCGCTGCCCTGAGAAGATGCTGCTGTTGGGGAAGTCCATGCTTCCGGACACTTTCTGCTAGACTTGCCACCAGTCCCATCATTCTGGTGATGCCACCAGCCAGGACTGTCTTCCCATTTGATGTTGACCTTCACGGCCTCCGTGGCAATCCCATGGGTCCCCCGTGGAATCCTGGGCACACCTAGCACTTTCCCACCCCTGTGCCTTGGCTTTTAAACACCTTCCTCCATCTCTGCCTCCTCGATTCCTCCCTTTGAGGCTCTGCTCAAACTCCTCCTCCAGGCTGCTTTCTCTGACCTAGTAAGCCCCCTCCTCTGAATTCCTGCAACCCGGGTGCCCTTTCTGGGGTGAGTGCAGTGAAGGAAGGTCTGAACAGCAGCTCACTGTCACAGCCCACAAGGCTGCCACTGAATGTCTCTCCTTCCCTTGGGCCACCGCAACTGCTGCTCCCTGCAGCATGAAGCTCAGACACCTCTTCTGCCCTAGCTCTTTGCCAAAAGTTCAATTCTCTATCTCAGTCTTATTTTCCTTTCTTTCTTTTTCTTTTAAGCTTTTATTTTAGGTTTTGGGGGTACATGTGAAAGTTTGTTACAAAGGGAAACTCATGTCATGGGGGTTTGTTATACAGGCTATTTCATCACCCAGGTATAAAGCCCAGTACCCAATAGTTATCTCTTCTGCTCCTCTCCCTCCTCCCACCCTCACCCTCCAATAGGCCCCATGTGTGTTGTTCCCCTCTATGTGTCCATGTGTTCTTATCATTTAGCTCCACTTATAAGTGAGAACACTGGTTTTCTGTTCCTACATTAGTTTGCTGAGGATGATGGCCTCCAGCTCCAACCATGATCCTGTGAAAGACATGATCTCATTCTTTTTCACGGCTGCGTAGTATTCCATGGTATATATGCACCACATCTGCTTTATCTGATCCACCATTGATGGACATGTAGCTTGGTTCCATATCTTTGCTATTGTGAATAGTGCTTCAATGGACATTTGCAAGCATGTGTCTTTATGGTAGAATGTCGGTCTCATTTTTCTACTTTCCCTCAGTCCCCTGCCTGTTTCCTCTTGTCTTAATTTGGACAACTTGCTCCTTTCACAAATCCTACTGTGCACCAGGCTTTGTGCTGGGCACCAGATATACAAACGTGAGTCTGTTTTCTAGGCCAATAAAATGCTTTGTGTGCACAGGGGTGAATTTTTTTTTCTAGTACTTGTGACCTATCGATTGCTTAATTTCCCCAAGTGTTACTGATTTCACAGCAGCTCTTGGTCATTCAGTAGTTTCTCAGTCAATGGATGTCAAAGTGACAGCTGTCAAATGTCACCCCTGGAGCATTCTTGGAAAAGGTCGTTATGTGCTGACATAGTCCAACTTCCTTGACTTACAGGTTGGGGAACTAGAACCCAGAGAGAGGTTGCCCCACGCCTCCTGGCAGAGTCCAGGATCCATGTACCCGGGAGTCTTTGGTCCAGGGTAGAGATGCTGTTGGGAAATCCTGGCATGTTAGAAGCCAGGTGCGGCCACAGGGATACAAAGGAGAGCTATAGGTCAATAGGGAGCAGGTCTGCCCGCTACCAAGGCCTAGGTGACTGCCAGCCACCTCTTCTTTCTCCTCTTCCTCGCCTTCCTCTTTCTTCTCTGAAGGTCTGGGCCATGTGGCTTGTTGACCTCCTCATGTGCTGAAACCACAGCCTCTCCCCAGACGCAAAGATTTCCAGATAACTGTCCTCCTCCGCTGCTCCCCACCACACTGGCGGTCCTCCTCACTAATGGCCAAGACAACCTGCCCTCCTGGGCTCTTATAGATCTGGACCCCAGGCCGGGTGCACTGGCTCACACCTGTTATCCCAGCATTTTGGGAGTCCAAGGCGCGTGGATCACCTGAGGTCAGGAGTTCAAGACCAGCCTGACTAACATGAGGACACTCCATCTCTTCTAAAAATACAAAAATTAGCCAGGCATGGTGGTGTGTGCCTGTAATCCCAGCTACTAAGGAGGCTGAGGCAGGAGAATCGCTTGAACCTGGGAGTCAGAGGTTGCAGTGAGCCGAGATCACACCATTGTACTCCAGCCTGGGAAACAGACCAAGATTCCATCTCAAGAATAAAAAATGTTTTTAAAAAAGAGATCTGGGCCCCAGCTTCAGTAGGGTCTCTCTTTGCTCCCCTCCCCACTCTGGTTTTGCTCTGACATCCTCTATTCCTACATATGGATCCCGTTTCAGCATCTCCTCCTTTTCCTATCTGTCGATGTGGCTCAGTCAGCCTTTTCTAGGGGTCGGTCCTGCCCTTCCTTTCCTTTTTCCCTTTCATTTGGATATAATTTCACAGTTTCCAGGAAGTTGCAAGAATGGTGCACAAAAAAAGAGAACGCTCATAATCCCTTTACTCAGATTCTCCAATCATTACCATTTTGCCACATTTGCTCTCTCCCTGTAGATGTAGACGTATAGATAGATATAGATACAAAGATCTTTTCTTAATTATTTGTGATGAGTTTGCAGATATCAAGCCTCTTCACTCCACAATGGGTCAGTGTATTTCCTAAGAGCGAAGACTTTTTCTTACATAATCACACTACAATTTTTTTTTTTTTCTTTTTTTTAGAATCTCTCTCTGTTGCCCAGGCCAGACTACAGTGGTGCAATCTCAGTTCACTGCAACCTTCGCCTCCCCGGTTCAAGTGATTCTCCTGCCTCAGCCTCCTGAGTAGCCGGGATTACAGGTGCCCACCACCACACCTGGCTAATTTTTGTAGTTTTAGTAGAGACGAGGTTTCGACATGTTGTCCAGGCTGATCTTGAACTCCAGATCTCCGGTGATCCACGCACCTCCTCAGCCTCCCAAAGTGTTAGGATTACAGGCATGAGCCACGGCACCCAGCCATAGTACACTTTTTAACATTGGTGAATGTGACATTGACACAGCAATGTTATTTATTTATTTTAGAGACAGGATCTGGCTCTGTTGCCCAGGCTGGAGTGCAGTGGCACAAACATAGCTCCCTAGAGCCTTGAACTCCTGGGCTCAAGGGATCCTCCTGCCTTGGACTCCCAAAGTGCTGGGATTACAGGTGTGGGGCACCATGCCTGGCCAGATGCAGCACTATTATTTAATTCACAGTTCATATTTACATGTTGCCAATTGTCCCAATAATGTCATTTACGGCTAGTTCTCTGCATCGCCCCTGCCACCCCCAGCCACAGTTTAATACAGCATTGTGTATTCCATTAAGTTGTGGTGTCTCTTCAATCTCCTTTAATCTGCCTTCCTTTGTCTTTTATGATCTTAACTTTGTGTTTTTGGAGAGTACAGACAGACAAGTTATTGGGTAGAATGTCCCCTAATTTACATTTATGTTCCCTCCTAATTATACTTGGTTATGCATTTTTGTCAAGAATACTACAGAGGTGGTGTTTATTAATTCCATATTGTGGCTGACAGATGACCACAAATTTAGTGGCTTAGAACAACACAAGGTTGTTAGCTTACAGTTTGGGAAGTCAGAAGCCCAAAATGGGTTTCACTGGGCTAAAATCAGTGAGTGTCAGCAGAACTGCGTTCCTTCTGGAGGCTCAGGGGAAGCATCCCTTTCCTTGCCTTTTAGAGACAGTTCATGTTCCTGGGTATGTGGCCCCTTCTCCAGCTCCAAAGACAGCACGGTAACATCTCCAATCTTTCTCCAAGACTTCTGCTTTTTTTTTTTTTCTTTTTTCTTTTTTTGAGACAGAGTTTGCTCTGTTGCCCAGGATAGAGTGCAGTGGTGTGAACTTGGCTCGCTGCAACCTCTACCTCACAGGTTCAAGCGATTCTCCTCCCTCAGCCTCCCCAGTAGCTGGGACAACAGGTGCCTGCCACCACGCCCAGGTGATTTTTGTCTTTTTAGTAGAGACAGGGTTTCACCATCTTGGCCAGGCTGGTCTCGAATGCCTGACTTTGTGATCCACCTGCCTTGGCCTCCCAAAGTGCTGGCATTACAGGTGTAAGCCACCACGCCCGATCAAGACTCTGACTTTTTCTTCCAGCTTTAAAATATATATATATATATATATATATATATATATATATATATATATTTTATTGCA